>MU108809.1:3153-20144 GCA_012274485.2 Sinapis alba | reverse complement strand
TAAGAAGCTTTATTTGGAACCATTAATCTGTGGATAGTATCCAAGAAGTTGAATAAATCCCATAGGAGTTATGTTGAAGAAGTTATTCCACTTTCTAATTAGGATATCCATGTTTAGCTTGTTTGGACATATGGCAAGTTCTTCAAGCTTCTAATCAAACCAGGATGAATCACTATATAAGAAGTTTGATTTGGAACCATTAATCAGTGGAAAATATTTCATGAAGTTGAATACATCTCATAGGAGTTAAGTTGAAGAAGTTATTCCACTTTCTAACAAGGATATCCATGTTTAGTCTGTTTGGACATATGGCAAGTTCTTCAAGCGTCTAATCAAACCAGGATGAATCACTATATAGGAAGCTTGATTTGGAACCACTTATTACTGGAGAGTCTCCATGAAGTTTAATAAATCTCATAGGAGTTATGTTAAAGAAGTTATTCCACTTTCTAATTAGGATATCAATGTTTAGCCTGTTTGGACATATGAAAAGTTCTTCAAGCTTCTAATCAATCCAGGATGAATCACTACGTAAGAAGCTTGATTTGGAACCGTTAATCAGTGCAGAGTATCCATGAAGTTGAATAAATCCCATAGGAGTTATGTTGAAAAGTTATTCCACTTTCTGATCAGGATATCCATGTTTAGCCTGTTTGGACATATGGCAAGTTCTTCAAGTTTCTAATCAAACCAGGATGAATCACTATGTAAGAATTTTGATTTGGAACCATTACTCAGTGGACAGTCTTTCATGAAGTTGAATAAATCTCATAGGAGTTATGTTGAAGAAGTTATTCCACTTTCTAACTAGGATATCCATGTTTTGCCTGTTTGGACATATGGCAAGTTCTACAAGCTTCTAATCAAACCAGGATGAATTACTATATAAGAAACTTGATTTGGAACAACTGATTAGTGGAGAGTCTCCATGAAGTTTAATACATCTCATAAGAGTTATGTTGAAGAAGTTATTACACTTTCTAATCAGGATATCAATGTTTAGCCTATTTGGACATATGGCAAGTTCTTCGAGCTTCTAATCAATCCATGATGAATCACTATGTAAGAAGCTTGATTTGGAACCATTAATCAATGGAGAGTATCCATGAAGTTGAATAAATCCCATAGGAGTTATGTTGAAAAGTTATTCCACTTTCTGATCAGGATATCCATGTTTAGCCTGCTTGGACGTATGGCAAGTTCTTCAAGCTTCGTATCAAACAAGGATGAATCACTATGTAAGAATCTTAATTTGGAACCACTAATTAGGGGAGAGTCTCCATGAAGTTGAATAAATATCATAGTAGTTATGTTGAAGAAGTTATTCCACTTTCTAATCAAGATATCCATGTTTAGCCTGTTTGGACATATGGCAAGTTCTTCAAGCTTTTAATCAAACCAAGATGAGTCACTATGTAAGAAGATTGATTTGGAACCATTAATTAGTGGAGTGTTTTTCATGTAGTTTAATAAATCTCATAGGAGTTATGTTGAAGAAGTTATTCCACTTTCTAACAAGGATATCCAGGTTTAGCCTGTTTTGACATATGGCAAGTTCTTCAAGCTTCTAATCAGACTAGGATGAATCACTATGTAAGAATCTTGATTTGGAACCATTAATCAGTGGAGAGTTTTTTATGAAGTTGAATAAATCTCATAGGAGTTATGTTGAAGACGTTATTCCACTTTCTAATCAGGATATCTATGTTTAGCCTCTTTGGACCTATGGCAAGTTCTTCAAGCTTCTAATCAAACCAGGATGAATCACTATGTAAGAAGCTTTATTTGGAACCATTAATCAGTTGAGATTCATTCATAAATTTGAATAAATCTCATAGGAGTTATGTTGAAGAAGTTATTCCACTTTCTGATCAAGATATCTATGTTTAGCTTATGTGGACATATGGCAAGTTCTTCAAACTTCTAATCAAACCAGGATGAAACCTTATGTAAGAAGTTTGATTTTCAACAATTAAGCAGTGGACAGTCTTTCATGAAGTTGAATAAATCTCATAGGAGTTATGTTGAAGAAGTTATTCCACTTTCTAACAAGGATATCCATGTTAGCCTATTTGGACATATTGCAATTTTTTAAAGCCTCTAATCAAACCAGGATGAGTCACTATATAAGAAGCGTGATTTGTAACCAATAATCAATGGAGAGTCTCTATGAAGTTGAATAAATCCCATAGGAGTTATGTTGAAGAAGTTATTCCACTTTCTAATCAGGATATCAATGTTTAGCCTGTTTGGACATATGACAAGTTCTTCAAGCTTCTAACTAAACCAGGATAAATCACTATATATGAAGCTTGATTTGGAACCATTAATTAGTGGAAAGTATCCAAGAAGTTGAATAAATCCCATAGGAGTTATGTTGAAGAAGTTATTCCACTTTCTAATTAGGATATCCCTGTTTAGCTTGTTTGGACATATGGCAAGTTCTTCAAGCTTCTAATCAAACCAGGATGAATCACTATATAAGAAGTTTGATTTGGAACCATTAATCAGTGGAAAATATTTCATGAAGTTGAATACATCTCATAGGAGTTAAGTTGAAGAAGTTATTCCACTTTCTAACAAGGATATCCATGTTTAGTCTGTTTGGACATATGGCAAGTTCTTCAAGCGTCTAATCAAACCAGGATGAATCACTATATATAGGAAGCTTGATTTGGAACCACTTATTACTGGAGAGTCTCCATGAAGTTTAATAAATCTCATAGGAGTTATGTTAAAGAAGTTATTCCACTTTCTAATTAGGATATCAATGTTTAGCCTGTTTGGACATATGAAAAGTTCTTCAAGCTTCTAATCAATCCAGGATGAATCACTACGTAAGAAGCTTGATTTGGAACCATTAATCAGTGGAGAGTATCCATGAAGTTGAATAAATCCCATAGGAGTTATGTTGAAAAGTTATTCCACTTTCTGATCTGGATATCCATGTTTAGCCTGTTTGGACATATGGCAAGTTCTTCAAGTTTCTAATCAAACCAGGATGAATCACTATGTAAGAATTTTGATTTGGAACCATTACTCAGTGGACAGTCTTTCATGTAGTTGAATAAATCTCATAGGAGTTATGTTGAAGAAGTTATTCCACTTTCTAACTAGGATATCCATGTTTTGCCTGTTTGGACATATGGCAAGATCTTCAAGCTTCTAATCAAACCAGGATGAATTAATATATAAGAAGCTTGATTTGGAACCACTGATTAGTGGAGAGTCTCCATGAAGTTTAATACATCTCATAAGAGTTATGTTGAAGAAGTTATTACACTTTCTAATCAGGATATCAATGTTTAGCCTATTTGGACATATGGCAAGTTCTTCGAGCTTCTAATCAATCCATGATGAATCACTATTTAAGAAGCTTGATTTGGAACCATTAATCAATGGAGAGTATCCATGAAGTTGAATAAATCCCATAGGAGTTATGTTGAAAAGTTATTCCACTTTCTGATCAGGATATCCATGTTTAGCCTGCTTGGACATATGGCAAGTTCTTCAAGCTTCGTATCAAACAAGGATGAATCACTATGTAAGAATCTTAATTTGGAACCACTAATTAGGGGAGAGTCTCCATGAAGTTGAATAAATATCATAGTAGTTATGTTGAAGAAGTTATTCCACTTTCTGATCAAGATATCCATGTTTAGCCTGTTTGGACATATGGCAAGTTCTTCAAGCTTTTAATCAAACCAAGATGAGTCACTATGTAAGAAGATTGATTTGGAACCATTAATCAGTGGAGTGTTTTTCATGTAGTTTAATAAATCTCATAGGAGTTCTGTTGAAGAAGTTATTCCACTTTCTAACAAGGATATCCAGGTTTAGCCTGTTTTGACATATGGCAAGTTCTTCAAGCTTCTAATCAGACTAGGATGAATCACTATGTAAGAATCTTGATTTGGAACCATTAATCAGTGGAGAGTTTTTTATGAAGTTGAATAAATCTCATAGGAGTTATGTTGAAGACGTTATTCCACTTTCTAATCAGGATATCTATGTTTAGCCTCTTTGGACGTATGGCAAGTTCTTCAAGCTTCTAATCAAACCAGAATGAATCATTATGAAAGAAGCTTGATTTGGAACCATTAATCAGTTGAGATTCATTCATAAATTTGAATAAATCTCATAGGAGTTATGTTGAAGAAGTTATTCCACTTTCTGATCAAGATATCTATGTTTAGCATCTTTGGACATATGGCAAGTTCTTCAAGCTTCTAATCAAACCATGATGAATCACTATGTAAGAAGTTTGATTTGGAACCATTAATCAGTGGACAGTCTTTCATGAAGTTGAATAAATCTCATAGGAGTTATGTTGAAGAAGTTATTCCACTTTCTAACAAGGATATCCATGTTTAGTCTGTTTCGACATATGGCAAGTTCTTCAAGCTTCTATTCAAACCAGGATGAATCACTATATAAGAAGATTGATTTGGAACCACTGATTAGTTGAGAGTCTTCGTGAAGTTTAATAAATCTCATAGGAGTTATGTTGAAGAAGTTATTGCACTTTCTAATCAGGAAATATGAAAAGTTCTTCAAGCTTCTAACTAATCCAGGATGAATCACTATTTAAGAAGCTTGATTTGGAACCATTAATCAGTGGAGTGTATCCATGAACTTGAATAAATCCCATAGGAGTTATGTTGAAAAATTATTCCACTTTTTGATCAGGATATCCATGTTTAGCCTGTTTGGACATATGGCAAGTTCTTCAAGCTTCATACCAAACCAGGATGAATCACTATGAAAGAAGCTTAATTTGGAACCACTAAATAGGGGAAAGTCTCCATGAAGTTGAATCAATCTCATAGGAGTTATGTTGAAGAAGTAATTCCTCTTTCTAATCAGGATATCATGTTTAGCCTGTTTGGACATATGACAAGTTCTTCAAGCTTCTAATCAAACCAGGATAAATCACTAAGTAAGAAGCTGGATTTGGAACCATTAATCAGTATAGAGTATCCATGAAGTTGAATAAATCCCATAGGAGTTATGTTGAAGAAGTTATTCCACTTTCTAATCAGGATATCCCTGTTTAGCATGTTTGGACATATGGCAAGTTCTTCAAGCTTCTAATCAAACCAGGATGAATCACTATGTATAAAGCTTGATATGGAACCATTAATCAGTGGAGAGTTTTTCATGAAGTTGAATAAATCTCATAGGAGTTATGTTGAAGAAGTTATTCCACTTTCTAACAAGGATATCCAGGTTAAGCTTGTTTGGACCTATGGCAAGTTCTTCAAGCTTCTAATAAAACATGGATGAATCACTATGTGAGAAGCTTGATTTGGAACCATTATTCAGTTGAGAGTCATTCATAAAGTTGAATAAATCTCATAGGAGTTATGTTGAAGAAGTTATTCCACTTTCTAATCAGGATATCTATTTTTAGCCTCTTTTGGACATATGGCAAGTTCTTCACGCTTCTAATCAAACCAGGATGAAACCTTATGTAAGAATCTTGATTTGGAACCATTAATCAGTGAACAGTCTTGCATGAAGTTGAATAAATCTCATAAGTATCACCGGCAAGACGGGGTTCTTCTACGGGAAGATGGTTCCCAAGTACAATGTGATTACTGGGAAACCGTCAAAAGTTAACTTCTGGAACCATCGCTACTTCTACGTCAAGATCAATGAAGCATCCTTCAAAGATCCTTCCATAGTTTAAAACGGATATTTCAATGCTAACATTGGTACGACTTCGAATCTTTAAATTATTGCACTTCTACTGATCTGCTTCATTTGTTTCCTCTTTGTTGCAGATCGTCTCTCCAAGTGGCCTCAAAGCGGTACTGAGTCCTTTCTTGAAAAAGTAGAAGCTATCAGAACGTTAAGTCACCAACACTGGCCTGATATCAGTGAATCCCTCATCCAAGCTGCTTTAAACAGGATCAGCCGAGGTAGCTACTGACTTGATCACATGTTCCATTTTTTGTTTTTACGCATAAATTCTTTTTGTACTGACAAGTCTCGATATACAGCTGAAGTCACCCTGCCGAGTCGTACCAATAAAATGGGAAAACTTAACCTCGCCTCTCTTCCTTGATACGCCGAGACTCTAGGAACTCCAGTGCATAGTGACGGTCCTTCTGGTGGGAGCCGACCTGCCAAACGAAAGAGGACCACGAACACATAAGAGGAGACCACGCATGCAAGTCCAGCTCATTCCCCTCCTATGGAACAGCTGGAAGAGTATCTCGGCGAAGGCGGCCGATCTCATGAACTGGACCGAGAAGAGGGTCCTCTCGTCTCTCCTGCCACCGAAGCTGGCACAGCCGCCGGCATGTCAAACGAAGAACATCTGGTGGACCTTCCAGTTGAGAAAGATCCTCAAGGGGATCAAGTACAAGAGCCTACCCTGGCTGCTCACGATGATGTGGTGGTTGAGTACCCCCATATCATCGATTTCCGATACGAAAAACACCAACATTCCTTTCGTCGAGGATCATGAAGCGCCGACGCGCTTGTTCCGCCAGATCAAGCTGAAGAGAAGAGGGATGCCCGAGTTGGATCAACTCAAGCCGTGGCCATCGTAAGTGCCTCTTATATATATTTTCTTGACGTCCCTTCTTTTTATATAGTTCTTCGGGAATGCCAACGTTATGGTCCAGGATTATGAGGCCAAGCTGAAGGCTCAAGACGAGAAGCTGGCGTTGAAGACCGTTTCTCTGAAAAAGAAGAGGAAGGAAATTGCCGAATTGGCATACAAGTGCGGTGCTTTTGAGGATCAACTCGGTAAACTTGAAGCGGAGAAAAATGAGGCTGCGGAGCGAGCCGATACGAGAGGTCTCGCTACGAACTTCTCTCTAAAGAGATCGAGGAACTGAAGGCTCAGAATTTGGGTCTCAAAACTCGATGCCGCAATTTGGAGCAAGAGAAGGCGGAGGTCGATATTCGATTTGAAACTACGACCACAAGGCTTAGGGAGTCCCGAGAGTACGAGGTGAGGAAGGAAAGTCTTCGGGTTGAATCTGCTTTAAGGCAGCAAGTGGCACCGATATACGAGGTCGTTCGCCAGTTCGTCGAATAGCAGCCGTCGATCCAGTTTAAGATGGCCTTGCATACTCAAGCCAAAGAAACCCAAGAGGGCCTCGCGAAGATCCAGACTCAAGGCCTGTCAATGGACGAGGTGCTCCGACAAGCGAGATCTGATGAGGCCAAGTATCAAGACGAGTTGCAAGGGATGGAGGTTATCGACGCCTCCGAGATCAATCTTGTTCCGATTGGTCTTGATGAGCATGGCTCCAACCTGACCGTCTTCTCTCTGCAGGATATCGAAGACCTCCATGTTTAGCTTGTATTATATATTTTTTTATTTATGCATGTTTTTTCTGTGTAACAAACTGTAACCGAGTACGGCGTTTTTTATAGACTTTCGTACCACTTTTGATTATGAAATCGCTCTCCGATGTTTTAATCATGTCGTAGCAAATAGTTTATTATCAAATGTAGACTTGACAATGTTTTTGCACCATGAACAAATAGGTCTTTATCTCGTCAGATAATGACGACATCGTTATTGGATAACAAAAATTTAGGAAGAAACGTACCTTTTAGCTTTGTAAGCTATCAGGCAGTTTTTCCTTTTAGTCTATTGTGATATCGTGTTTATCCTTTGACTTAATAACTCTAAATGTTTGATCAGAACATAGAGCGAATAAGTCCATTCGACATGTTTGTCTACTGTGGCTTACTGCCGACGTTTACTCATAACGGAGTATGAGTTTAAGTGGTATAATTGTTACGAGATCCGAGTTTGGTAATAACAAAGTATTAAATGATCAGAGCGGGAATAGTCATGATACAAAAAATATATTTTTTCTTTTTTTTTTGTTTTGTAACTGAACCCGGTTAAAGGCTGCCTACGTACCCGAGATGGGATCAAATCACTCGTAGGTCTTTTTTTTTTTTTTTGTAACTGAACCGGGTAAAGGCTGCCTACGTACCCGAGATGGGATCAAGTCACTTGTAGTTCCAAATTCTTTTTCTAGGTGCTGAAGTAGCACTTTAGGTTGATCGAATTCCAAGACCTTGGAATTTGTTCGCCAGCCGATGTTTCGAGTCGGTAAACTCCGGGTTTAACCACTTGTGTTATCTTGTACGGGATTTCCCAGTTAGTGCCGAGTTTACCTGCTGTCTACTCCTTAGTATTTTTGAACACCTTGCGAAGGACGAGATCGCTGAGTTGTAGTGGACGGGACCTGACCTTCCTGTTTTAATAAGACTCAGCAAGATGTTGATAGTTTTGGATCCGTAACAAAGTTTGATCTTGTTGTTGTTCGAGTTGATCTAGGGCATTTATCATCATTTCGTAATTCAGGTCGCCATGTTGAGGCATCTTTAGTCTTCTAAGAATGGTAACATTGACCTCGGCGGGGGCCATTGCTTCGACTCCGTATGCCAGCGAGAACGGTGTCTTTCCCGTAGCACTCCGAGGTGTAGTCCGATGAGACCAGAGTACTCCGTCCAATTCGTCAGCCCAATGTCCCTTTTTGAGATCTAACCTTTTCTTGATCCCGTCAATAATGACCTTATTTGTTGCTTCGTCCTGACCATTCCCCTGTGGGTACCTTGGAGTTGAAAAACTGAGGCGGATTCTCCACTTGTCGCAAAATTTCTGGAACTTGTTGGAGGTGAATTGGGATCCGTTGTCGGTGACTATTTCTTAAGGAAGTCCATGACGACAGATGATGTACTTCCAAACAAAGCTTTGAACCTTGTTCTTGGTGATCTGGACATAAGCTTTGGCTTCTACCCACTTGGTGAAGTAGTCGGTTAGGACAAGTAGGAAGCTTCTCTGTCTGGACCTAGGTAAGGGGCCGACTATATCCATTGCCCATCGTATGAACGGGTACGGTGCTACAGAAGTTTTCAGTAACTCGGTTGGTGAGTGTATGTTGGGCGCATGTCGTTGACATTTCTCGCATCGTGATGCATATTCCTCGCAGTCCGTAACCATAGTGGGCCAGTAATGCCCTTGAGATTTAAGTTTTAACGCGAGAGCTCTGCCTCCGCTGTGATTTCCCCCCTCTCCTTCGTGTGTTTCGATCATAACGAGTTCTGCTTCTTCTTTCCCGATGCAAGTGAGAAGTACTTTGTTCGCGGTCCATCGATGTAACTTACCGTTTATGAAAACATAGTTGGAACTCTTTCCCTTGAGTCGACAAGATTCCCACTTATCTTCCGGAAGTATTCCATTGTCCAGATAATCTAGAAAGGGGGTCCGCCAATCTGCATCTTGATCTGTCGAGGTTGTGATCTCGGCGAGAGTGGAAGAGATGGCTAAGACATCTTTTCTCAATGGTAGCGTGATACTCGGGTTTTCCACTGTGTGGATCGGAATTGCCCTCTTGACTTGATCTCGCTGATTGCTTCCCAATGCGGCTAATGCATCTGCGAAGCAATTGTCCTTTTTGGGAACCTTGGTGAGTTCAAAGTGATTGAATTCCACAGCCAGGTTTTTGACGATGCCGAGATAAGCATCCATTCTCTCGTTTTTGGCCTCGTAGTCGCTGCTGTATTGACTGGCAACGAGTTGAGACTCGCAAAAAGCCTGTAATCGCTTTGCCCCTACTACTTTAGCAAACGAAGTCATGCGATCAATGCTTCGTACTCGGCTTTGTTATTGGATGCCGCAAAGCCAAGCCGGAACGATTGCTCGATCAGTTATCCGGTAGGTGATTGGAGGTGAACGCCTATTCCTGATCCCTTGTTAGATGATGCTCCGTCGACGTGCAAGATCCAACTTTTCCTGGGATATCGAGCTCTGCTGCTTGATCTGGAGGGATCTCAACAATGAAGTCGGCCAAAACTTGAGCCTTAATTGCTGGCCTACTTTTATACGAGATGTCATATTCACTTAGTTCGATGGCCCACTTGGAAAGTCTACCCGATTGGTTTGCATTCTGGAGTATGGTTCTTAGAGGCAAGTCGGTGAGGACGACAATGGAATGGGACTGGAAGTAGGGCCGCAACTTTCTTGCCGATGTGACCACCGCAAGAGCTATCCTCTCGAGGGTGGGGTATCTCGTCTCAGCATCGGTTAAGCATTTACGGGTGTAAAAAATGGGATGTTGTTCACCTCGGTCTTCTTTTATGAGAACACTACTCACTGCTGAGGAAGAGACCGCGATATTAAGATACAAGGTATCGCCTGTATCCGGTTTTGCTAATATCGGGGGAGTCGTCAGATACTATTTCAACGCGGAAAATGCTTGTTCGCATGCTTCATCCCATAGAAATCTTTTGTTTCCTTGCAGTAACTCGTAGAATGGAAGGCACTTATCCGTAGATCTGGAGATGAACCGATTAAGGGCTGCAACTCGTCCGATAAGGCGCTGAATTTCTCACAATGTTTTCGGATCAGGCAGGTCTCAAAAAACGCAGAGATTTGTTTCGGGTTTGCTTTGGTTCCTCTTTTTGTTATGATGTAGCCAGGAAATCCTCCCGAAGTAACTCCGAAAGTGCACTTTGCTGGGTTGAGCTTCGTCCCGTATTTATTCAAGGTGTCAAAGCACTCAGAAAGATGTCGAATGTGGTCTTTGGCGACCAGTGATTTGACAAGCATGTCGTCAATGTAAACCTCCATCGTAATCTCTAGCTTATCGGCGAACATTCTGTTGACGAGTCGCTGATAGGTGGCTCCTATGTTTTTGAGGCCGAAGGGCATTACCCGATAACAATATGTCCCTCGATTAGTGATGAAGGACGTCTTCTTGACGACACCCTTTATGGATTCCACCATCTGATCTATGTGAGGCAAGGGGAAACTTTCCTTTGGACACGCTTTATTCAAGTCGGTAAAGTCGATGCACACCCTTTATTTCCCGTTCTTCTTTTTGACTACGACCGGGTTGGCTAACCAATCTGGGTATTTAACTTCGGTGATGGATCCTGCTCCCAACATCCTGTTGACCTCGTCGTTGACGGCTTTGGCTCTTTAGGGTCCGAGCTTACGTTGTTTTTGCTTGATAGGTTTGTATGATGGGTTGACATTGAGTCGGTGGGCTGTAACGGTCGGATCAATTCCAGGCATGTCGGCCGTCGTCCAGGCGAAAGTCGATTTCTTTTCACGAAGGAAGGTGGTAAACTTGGTTGTGAGGTCGGTGTTGAGTTTGGAGCCTATCCCGACATTTTTTCTGGGTGATCAGGATCAATGCCGACTTGAATTGTTTCCTCCTTTTGCGGCGACAGCTACTTTTCTGGTTCGACGAGGACGGCCACCTGCTGAGTTTTGAAGTCGGAGATCAACATACTTCGTGCAAGGCGTTGGTTCCCTTTGAGCGTGAAGACGGCCCCTTATCTGGTAGGGAACTTCACACATTGATGGTATGTTGACGGGACTGCTTTCATCATGTGAAGCCACAGAGTGCCCAGGATCGCATTATATTTTGTTTTGGCGTCAATGACAGAGAATTTAACGAGTTTGCTTATTCCTCCGACAAAGACGTTAAGGCGGATGGTACCCAATAGTTGTGTCGACGAACCGTTGAAACCGGTAAGAGCCCTTGATGAGGGCTTGATGTCTTTGAAATCCACCATCATTTTTATTAAAGTCTGACGGAAGATAAGGTCGACCGAGCTTCCGGTGTCGATGAGTATACGTGTGACCTCGCAAGTGCCGATTTGCAGCTCGACTAGCAAGGGATCGTTATGGGGCTGATCTATGTCGGCGAGGTCGCCTTCTGAAAATGTTATCAATGTTTCTCCCTTGCACTTCGTCGGCCATCGCTGAGCGGTCACGGCTTTGCGTTGGTACTCTTTTATTGATTTCACTGAATCGTTACACAAGGGTGATCCTCCGAGGATTATGTTAACTCGGCGAAAAACGCTGGGGCGTTTGTCGGATAATGTCTCTCGTAAATCTGACGTTTCAGTCTTCTTGGGAGTAAGCTTCTATTGGAGTTTGTCTTTCGAAAACTTCGTCGTTTTGCTCCAATAGAGAACATCTCGCAGATCAGTCATAGACCGTTTGTGCTGCAGATGATCTCGGAGATCTCGGTTGTTGTTGTCTTCGGAGGAAAACGTCAAGGGATGTGCTGAGATAAGGTTGATTTGTCGAGCTACCTGCGGCCTCTCATCTTCGGTGTCGGTATCGTCACGGTGTCGGGGTGGAGCATCTGTGTCCTGATCGACGGGATGGACCGCTTGGTTAGATTCCTGATTTTTCGCGTTTGCTTGTCGGTTCTTTGTCCAGCTCCCTTTTTTCATAGCTTGTTTTGCCTTTGGGGGATCGGGTGTGACGACGCCGCTTTTAAATGCCGAGAACAAGGTTTCTGCAAGTTCTTTACATTCTCTTGTGTCATGGCCTTTGGCTTTATGGTAGGTACAGAACTTGGTTTCGTCATACGTCAGGGGCTTCCCTTCTAGAGTTCTGTCCCACACGTTCCATGGTCTTTCCGTTGGTGGTGAGGCAGACGTAGCACCCGGTTCCTCGGTTTCTGAGTAGACTCTGCCCTTCTTTTCGTTGGTTTGGTGTTGGCGAGGCTCTTGGTAGGTAGTCGTCGCTTTTGGTGTTAGTTGAGCTTTTAACGCGTTTTGCTTCGCGGTGTAAGCCACGTTATCTTCCTCCATTCGAATGAAACAGTTCGCTCTATGAAGTGCGTCTTCCAATGTGATTGTACTGTTTGTGTAGAGGTCAGATCGGAAGTGCGACCTAATCCACAACGCGTTATGTAATGCCTCTACTGCGATTTGTCCGGAACGTCGACTTTGGAGACGAGGTTCTTGAATCGTTCCATGAAATCGTGAAGGGACTCCTTCTACCCTTGGGAAATTTTCCATCAGTCGGTCGCCGAAGCCCCCTGGCGAATGTACATGGAATAATGCTTTAGGAACTCGGTAGAAAGTTCTTTGAAGGTGCTGATTGAGTCTGTTGTTAACCGAGAAAACCAGGTGAGGGCTGGCCCTGCTAATGACAAGTTCTTCAAGATTCTAATCAACCCAGGATGAGTCACAATGTAAGAAGCTTGATTTGGAACCATTAATCAGTGGAGAGTCTTCCATGAAGTTGAATAAATCTCATAGGAGTTATGTTGAAGAAGTTATTTCACTTTCTAATCAAGATATCAATGTTTAGCCTGTTTGGACATATGGCAAGTTCTTCAAGCTTCTAATCAAACCAGGATGAATCACTATGTAGGAAGCTTGATTTGGAACCATTAATCAGTGGAGAGTTTTTCATGAAGTTGAATAAATCTCATAGGAGTTAAGTTGAAGAAGTTATTCCACTTTCTAATCAGGATATCCATGTTTAACCTGTTTGGACATATGGCAAGTTCTTCAAGCTTCTAATCAAACCAGGATGAATCCCTATGTAGGAAGCTTGATTTGGAACCATTAATCAGTGGAGAGTCTTTCATGAAGTTGAATAAATCTCATAGGAGGTAGGTTGAAGAAGTTATTCCACTTTCTAATCAAGATATCCATGTTTAGCCTGTTTGGACATATGGCAAGTTCTTCAAGCTTCTAATCAAACCATGATGAATCACTATGTAGGAAGCTTGATTTGGAACCATTAATCAGTGGAGAGTCTTTCATGAAGTTAAATAAATCTCATAGGAGTTATGTTGAAGAAGTTATTCCACTTTCTAATAAGGATATCCATGTTTAGCCTGTTTGGACATATGGGAAGTTCTTCAAGCTTCTAATCAAACCACGATGAATAACTACATAAGAAACTTGATTTGGAACCGCTAATCAGTGGAGAGTCTTTCATGAAGTTGAATAAATCTTATAGGAGTTATGTTGAAGAAGTTATTCCACTTTCTAAACAGGATATCCATGTTTAGCATGTTTGAACATATGACAAGTTCTTCACGCTTCTAATCAAACCAGGATGAATCACTATGTAGGAAGCTTGATTTGGAACCACTAATCAGTGGAGAGTCTTTCATGAAGTTGAATAAATCTCATAGGAGTTAAGTTGAAGAAGTTATACCACTTTCTAATCAGGATATCCATGTTTAACCTGTTTGGACATATGGCAAGTTCTTCAAGCTTCAAATCAAACCAGGATGAATCAATATGTAGGAAGCTTGATTTGGAACCATTAGTCTGTGGAGAGTCTTTCATGAAGTTGAATAAATCTCATAGGAGGTAGGTTGAAGAAGTTATTCCACTTTCTAATCAGGATATCCATGTTTAGCCTGTTTGGACATATGGCAAGTTCTTCAAGCTTCTAATCAAACCATGATGAATCACTATGTAGGAAGCTTGATTTGGAACAATTAATAAGTGGAGAGTCTTACATGAAGTTAAATAAATCTCATAGGAGTTATGTTGAAGAAGTTATTCCAGTTTCTAATAAGGATATCCATGTTTAGCCTGTTTGGACATATGGGAAGTTCTTCAAGCTTCTAATCAAACCACGATGAATCACTATGTAAGAAACTTGATTTGGAACCGTTAATCAGTGGAGAGTCTTTCATAAAGTTGAATAAATCTCATAGGAGTTATGTTGAAGAAGTTATTCCACTATCTAATCAGGATATCCATGTTTAGCATGTTTGAACATATGGCAAGTTCTTCACGCTTCTAATCAAACCAAAATGAATCACTATTAAAGAAGCTTGATGTGGAACCATTAATAAGTGGAGAGTTTTCATAAAGTTGAATAAATCGCATAAGAGTTATGTTGAAGTAGTTATTTCACTTTCTAATCAAGATATCAATGTTAAGCCTGTTTGGACATATGGCAAGTTCTTGAAGCTTCTAATCAAACAAAGATGAATCACTATGTAAGAATATTGATTTGGAACCATTAATAAATGGATATTCTTTCATAAAGTTGAATAAATCTCATAGGAGTTATGTTGAAGAAGTTATTTCACTTTCTAATCAAGATATCAATGTTTAGCCTGTTTGGACATATGGCAAGTTCTTCAAGCTTCTAATCAAACCAGGATGAATCACTATGTAGAAAGCTTGATTTGGAACCATTAATCAGTGGAGATTCTTTCATGAAGTTGAATAAATCTCATAGGAGTTATGTTGAAGAAGTTATTCCACTTTCTAATCAGGATATCCATGTTTAGCATGTTTGGATATATGGCAAGTTCTTCAAGCTTCTAATCAAACCAGGATGAATCACAACGTAAGAAGCTTGATTTGGAACCAAAAATCAGTGGAGAGTCTCCATAAAGTTGAATAAATCCCATAGAACTTATGTTGAATAAATTATTCTATTTTCTAATCAGGATATCCATGTTTAGCATGTTTTGACATATGGCAAGTTCTTCAAGCATCTAATCAAACCACGATGAATCACTATGTAAGAAGCTTGATTTAGAACCATTAATCAGTGGAGAGTCTTTCATGAAGTTGAATAAATCTCATAGGAGTTATGTTGAAGAAGTTATTCCACTTTCTAATCAGGATATCAATGTTTAACATGTTTGGACATATGGCAAGTTCCTCAAGCTTCTAATCAAACCAGGAGGAATCACTACGTAGGAAGCTTGATTTGGAACCATTAATCAGTGGAGATTCTTTCATGAAGTTGAATAAATCTCATAGGAGGTAGGTTGAAGAAGTTATTCCACTTTCTAATCAGGATATCCATGTTTAGCCTGTTTGGACATATGGCAAGTTCTTCAAGCTTCTAATCAAACCATGATGAATCACTATGTAGGAAGCTTGATTTGGAACCATTAATCAGTGGAGAGTCTTTCATGAAGTTAAATAAATCTCATAGGAGTTATGTTGAAGAAGTTATTCCACTTTCTAATAAGGCTATCCATGTTTAGCCTGTTTGGACATATGGGAAGTTCTTCAAGCTTCTAATCAAACCACGATGAATAACTATGTAGGAAGCTTGATTTGGAACCATTAATCAGTGGAGAGTTTTTCATGAAGTTGAATAAATCTCATAGGAGTTAAGTTGAAGAAGTTATTCCACTTTCTAATCAGGATATCAATGTTTAACCTGTTTGGACATATGGCAAGTTCCTCAAGCTTCTAATCAAACCAGGAGGAATCACTACGTAGGAAGCTTGATTTGGAACCATTAATCAGTGGAGATTCTTTCATGAAGTTGAATAAATCTCATAGGAGTTATGTTGAAGAAGTTATTCCACTTTCTAATCAGGATATCCATGTTTAACCTGATTGGACATATGGCAAGTTCTTCAAGCTTCTAATCAAACGAGGATGAATCACTATGTAGGAAGCTTGATTTGGAACCATTAATCAGTGGAGAGTCTTTCATGATGTTGAATGAATCTTATAGGAGTTATGTTGAAGAAGTTTTTCTACTTTATAATCAGGATATCCATGTTTAGCTTGTTTGGATATATGGCAAGTTCTTCAAGCTTCTAATCAAACCAGGATGAATCACAACGTAAGAAGCTTGATTTAGAACCAAAAATCAGTGGAGAGTGTCCATAAAGTTGAATAAATCCCATAGAAGTTATGTTGAATAAATTATTCTATTTTCTAATCAGGATATCCATGTTTAGCATGTTTGGACATATGGCAAGTTCTTCAAGCATCTAATCAAACCACGATGAATCACTATGTAAGAAGCTTGATTTAGAACCATTAATCAGTGGAGAGTCTTTCATGAAGTTGAATAAATCTCATAGGAGTTATGTTGAAGAAGTTATTCCACTTTCTAATCAGGATATCCATGTTTAGCATGTTTGAACATATGACAAGTTCTTCACGCTTCTAATCAAACCAGAATGAATTACTATTAAAGAAGCTTGATGTGGAACCATTAATCAGTGGAGAGTCTTCCATGAAGTTGAATAAATCTCATAGGAGTTATGTTGAAGAAGTTATTTCACTTTCTAATCAAGATATCAATGTTTAGCCTGTTTGGACATATGGCAAGTTCTTCAAGCTTCTAATCAACCCAGGATGAATCACTATGTAAGAATTTGATTTGGAACCATTAATCAGTGAAGAGTTTTTCTTGAAGTTAAATAAATCTCATAGGAGTTTTGTTGAAGAAGTTATTCCACTTT
>MU108808.1:0-22334 GCA_012274485.2 Sinapis alba | reverse complement strand
TTTTTTTTTTCCTTCCAGAAGAGTGTGATTAAAGAGCTGATTAAAAGAAACCTGGAATCTGGTTGGTCTTCTATACTCATTAAAGCTTGAATTCCTCCACAGCGGCTATGCCCAATAACTAAGATGTTCTCCACCTACATGTTTAATAGATCAATCCCACAATGAGACAATGAGACAAAAGAACTATAACGATTGCAACATACAAAAATGTATTTGGACTTTGTGTTTGTTTATGAGGTGTATGCTGCCTTTGGATTTTGAGTTATTTCCACAGTGGTTCAAGTTATTTATAAGTGAATCAAAAGAGCCAGATCTTCAGGAAGCTAATTTCATGAAAGAAACATATCCCTAAACAGTCTAAACTGAGGACAATCGACATATCTGTTACGATAAAGGGAAGAAGCTAAGGTTTTCGAGAACAAAATGCTCCACTCATGAGAACTTGAACACACATATTCACTTTCATAGACATGCATCTAAATATTACTGAAGAGATAAGAAACATACTTCAAGAGTATTCACAGAGAACTGGAGAGCAGCTTTTGTTTCACTAGGTCCAGACTGCAACAGGCAAAGGGAATTAGATTAAATGTGAATCAGCCCGTAAATCAACTAAAAAAACACTGGCGGTTTGCACTGCACTAGATTATGTACCTCATATGGAGGTACTAAATTTGCGATGTTACGAACAGTGAATGCTTCACCAGGTTGAAATCCCAGGACGGCTGAAGGACAAACCCTAGAGTCTGCACAAGCAATCACCAGAAACTGTTTCTTAAACTGTTAGCAACAAATTCCCTTTCTCCAGGCAACTTTTAAACCCCAGAAGATATCTCAACCCAATCCATGAACAGTAAACGTTTTAAATCTACCTTTGGCGCTTGAGCATCTGCCAGTTTTTTGAAGTGTTCTAAGTTATCCCTGTTTAAATGAGTATATCATCATTGGACCAGGCAACATATAGCATTATATAAAGAAGTAAAAGTCTTGAAGATATAGTTTCTCTGCCGCTTACATGTACTTAAGCTTCTTGAAGGCGAGGAACCGCTGTTTCATGTCATCAAACACATCAGTGTTATTATTATTATCTCTATCAATTGGCGTCTCATAAGTGCAGTCATTAGCTTCCTGAGTCAGTCCAGGTGTCTTTCCTGACGCCATGAGTTGCAAGTTGGCAGCTTTTCTTCTGCAAACACCACAAAGAAGCTAAACCTCTAAGAATTTGAATATAACAGAACATCTCCACAGATGTTCTGCTGTCTGAAACATCAACAAAACCAATCTTCTTACACAACCTAATAAACTAAGAAAATTGGGTTTCTTTCATTGATGCTGTCCTAGTCCCAAACTGAAAAGTCACTAAATCTCAGAAATTACCTGAAAGAAACGGGAATCCTCAACTGGGTTTTCTCAAAGTCCTTAACTTTGTCCTTGTAACCGAAGATCTGAATCAAAAAGCAAGAGGAATAACAAACCCAAGATCAAATTCCGACGAAGAAAGAGAGTGAGAGAGCAAAGGGAGAGACTTCGACACATACCGAGGTTTGGAGATTAAGGAGAGACGTGGAGGAAGAAGAAGAAGGATCATGGGAGATAGCGGATGATGCCATGAAAGGAAAGTTAGGTAATTCGAATCTGGGACAACAAGGGACAAAGCAGATCATTCATCTGAGAGAGAGAGAGAAGAGGCCGAGGGCGTGGATGCATTGCTCCAACAAAGACGGAGAAACCAAAGTTTTATTTGTGTCGTGTCAGCTTTTTTTAGTCAAAATGCATTTACTCCATTGATAGAGAATTGATTTAAGGATTAAAGATTCATAATTTGAATTAAGCAAAAGGTAATTTACTCCCAAGTCTCATCGTGTGTGTAAAAAAAAAACAGAGTGAAGAACATCTTCGTTTAGTTTGATTCACTGGTTTAGAATCAAGCATACAAAGGCCTCTCAAGCATAACCGAATTTGCTAGAAGAAACAAGTTGCTCCTCTCTGTGCTTCTGAACAAGTGCTTCCAGATTCTTTGCCTTCTCTTCTCCATCTTTGAAATGTACTCTTCTTCCATGTCCTTTATTATACAAAATCGCCATCAGAATACAAAAATCTCCATAAAGTAGAGCAGATACAGGACATATAGTAAAAATGCACTAACCCGGTATCACCCAGTTGAAATCCAGCTTGATCAATCTTTCTACGTTCTCGAGCTGGAGAGGCACTGCCAGAGACCAAGAACAACTATTATTTATAAGCGGACATACTCAATTCACAGAAACTCAATAGACTGTTCTTTACCTGAACAATGGTTGTACCGCTCTATAATGCTCATTCCAGATTCATACTTAGTTAGATGGTCTCCAGTGAATAATGCCTTGAGAGGTTTATGGAAGAGGCACACTGATCCCTGTTATTTTGAAAAAAAAAACTCTTATATAACAAGATCATAGTGAGCATTGATTTTTATATATGTTCTTGCAGGTGGACAGTCTTACTTCAGTGTGACCAGGAGTGTGTATAAGCTCGACATCTTCATAGAGTCTCCATGGTCCACTTCCTTCCAGCTTTAACTCCACATCAGTGGTCGAAGGTTGGACCTACAAGATCCATTTATTGTCACTAAAGCTGTGTATTTAGTAATAAAACTGTTTCTCTATCCTAGGGTATTTCTCATCTTTGTAACTCCGCAAGCTTTTTCTCAAAGGATCTAGATGCTGAAAATCTTATCAAGAACGAGAAAGTTTAACAAGCGAGGTGCGATAAATTCAAGTACATACATCTTCAGAATGCAGAATTCTCGTACACTTGAATCTATCTGCCCACTTCTTGTGATCCGCAACATCATCCCTGAACAGTGAAGTAGCTTTTCCTTGTAAGAGAGATTACAACGAAAAAACATGAAATTTCTCCTTTTGGTTTATTATCAACTCTACCTGTGTGTCAAAAACATGTAGCGAACACCACCCATCTTCTCAATCTTCCCAGCAAGTTTCTCTACGAACCTGGGACTGTTGAAGACACCAAAACGTGAAAATATCGGCTGTGTCAAGTTAATTTACAAAAGAAAGTATATCAAGAAAACATGATGCCTCCACGGACGTATATATATATATACCTATCAACAAGTATATTCCCCTCATGATGAAGTATCAAGTAGGAAGTTGCTCCGAAAGATTTCTTGGAATGAAACCCACAATGAAAAACGCCCTGAGCATAATACAAAACTCAAAATTTATCAGCCATCAGCTAAAGCACAAAGCCAAACAGAAGACAACCTATAAGAATAGTGTAGTACTGAAATATGAGTTCTCAGTAGAGCTTAATCAGTTAAGAACCTGGAGACATACTCTTCCATTATATTTTTGAGGTATTACAATTATCTAAGTAGAGTAAGTTAACTTGGTAGTAATAAAGCTAAAGGAATGAGAAACTACAGGTAGTTTCTCTTCGTCCAGTGCAAGTGGAAAGGTTTCGTGAGCTTCCCCTATGTCAGTAGGTGGAATTTCAGTACGGATAGATCCCGTCGGACAAGACAACAAGGCCTGAAAGAAACAAGGAACAATGAGTAATCAGGACAACCTCAGTGAATTTAGTGCATAACTCATCTAAAAACGGAAAACTTGTTATTACAATGAGAGATCCTAGCAAACATTTTCACAGCCAACAGTACATGAGATATGTCTTTTAAGTTTTCTTCAAAAGAAGTAAAATAAAATAAAGTGAGTAACACTTGCAGAAAAGGTAACCCATCAACATAAAAGATTCAAAAAAACTACATCATCTGAAAAAAGAAGATGGCACCTGAAGAGCGTTCAGCCTTTCTTCCTTACAGGTTGGTTGTTTAATTACCGCAGACATGTTGTCCACTCTAGTGAACACTTCCTGTGAAGATAAAGTTTAAAAAAAAAAACACAGCGCCTATGAACTGGCTGAACAAATGTAAATGAATAAGTGAATTTCTGCTCTCGCAGCTGGTTGGGACTTGCCAACAAACAACTATAACTCTATAACTCGAACAATCTAACTTTGTGATCTTTAGTAATAACTGTGATTATATCAAACTAATGGTACACGTTATTAGCAGCTGCCTTTTAACGACAAGATCAAGACTAAAGACATCAACTTTCCAATATCCACATCGAAAAATCTCTAACAACTTATTTACACTACCAATCTAACTGACCCAAATGCTTAAATTATGACAAGTCCATGCCACTGTTCATCACTTTCCATAGGATCACCAAAGGACCCACAAGTCCGGAGCTTTCTACAGGTTTTGAAGTACAAAATCTTACCGGAACCATCCAACGACAAGTATCGCAATCAATACATGTACTGTCTGCAAAAATCCATTGAGAGAGAGAGAGTGAGAGTGCGTTATTGATCTCTCTTTGTTTCGATTAGCAGCTAGCCAACAAAAGAAACATACTTTACTTACTTACCAACAAATATATCCCCTTCTACGTTCTGAGTGCGTCGTCTAGGATTCCCCTGGCTAGTCACGTGAGCTGCTCTGATAGATCCAAAAGCTCTCCTTCCCGTCAAAACCGAAGATGATTTTTTCGATGAAAAGATTGGTTCTTTTGATCGGGAGTGACACAAGAACGACGAAATCACGGAGGAAGAAGCAAAAGCCATAACTGGTAGTGGTGGTGGTTACTCTCGTTTCCTCTGCTAAAAGTGTAGAAAGAGACGTAGACGCAACGCTTACTTCACCTCGAGCTTCACTTGAGTGTGGAAAATATTCAATTAATTTAAATCCCAAAACTTTGACCAAGACGACGACCCGGTTTACTTTTGCAATCGAGCTGATTTAATCCGGTTTTGTTTATACTTAAACCGGTCTCTAATGAACCACGATGCGACACGTACTTAAGGTCTTTAATATGATTTGGTTTTTGATTATACTTAAACCGGTTTTTAATTGAACCACGATACGACACGTGTAAGCTTCTTCCTCATCCGTGCCAGGTCCTCTCTCTCTCTCTCCCTCTCTCTCAATCTCCGTCTCTGATCAGATAACGAATCTGAATCACATTCACCGAGATCTAACCTTCCCGCGTCACTGATTTTTTTTTTCTCTCTCGACGGTATCGATGTTTAGCGTGGAAGAAGGAAGCAGCGGAGACGGCGGCTCCGAGATGGACGACGAGATAACCGGAGACGGTTCCACCACGTCCTTGTCGCGGTGGGTGTTCGACGAGAAGAACGATTACGATGCGATTGACGACGAAGATGATTACGACGAAGACGACGAGCGTCAACACGGAGATGTGGATTCCGACGAGGACGAGGACGACAATGTGGAGCAGCGTTTGATTCGTACTAGCCCCGCCGTTGACTCTTTCGACGTGGACGCGCTCGAGATCCCTGGAGCTCAGAAGAACGACATCGAGGTTTAGCATTTATTGTTCTTGTGTGAGTATCTGATTACAAAAAGCTAATGCAAAGTGTTTTTTTTTTAACTTGAAGGACTCAAGCATAGGAAGGAAGCTCATACTTGCTTTGCAGACCTTAGGGGTTGTATTTGGTGATATTGGAACTAGCCCATTGTACACTTTCAGTGTCATGTTCAACAGATCTCCAATCAACGACAAGGAAGATATCATCGGAGCCTTGTCATTGGTCATCTACACTTTGATATTGCTCCCTCTTGTAAAGTATGTGTTTTTTGTTCTTTGGGCCAATGACGATGGTGAAGGTATTCACTTTTTCCACTATCTGTAAGTTTTGGTTTGAAGGATAATAAGTTTTGATTATCTGGAAATGAATTTTGCAGGTGGTACTTTTGCTTTGTATTCGTTGATCTGTAGGCACGCGAACGTTAGCCTTATCCCAAATCAGCTTCCGTCAGATGCTCGCATATCGGGATTTGGTTTGAAGGTTCCGTCTCCGGAGCTTGAAAGATCTTTGATAATAAAAGAAAAACTTGAGGCGTCGATGGTGTTGAAAAAGCTTCTTCTGATTTTGGTTCTTGCCGGGACTGCTATGGTGATTGCTGATGCCGTTGTTACGCCTGCAATGTCAGGTATAAGGAAAAACAGGATTTTGAAAAGCATCATTTTACTGCTATTATTTGTTGGCAGATGTTGGTTTTACCTTGTCCTGTGGTCGATATGTATGAAGTAACATGTAATCTGCCTCTAACTATGACCTCTTTTTGGACGCAGTAATGTCTGCTGTTGGTGGTTTGAAGGTTGGAGTTGGTGCTATAGAACAAGGTAACTCGTAATGTAGTTGATGGTCATCAGCCTGATTATGGTCATGAGCATGATGTCGTCTGTCTTTCACTTCTTGTAAAATATTCCTTGGATGCATATATATATTCCTTGCACCTAAACAAGAGCATGAAACTCGTTTGCCCATCAATAGTGTCCAATGATTCCACTTAACTTTTAACTGGACTAAGAAATATGAAACATTAGGTTTCAAATTTTCTTAGTTAATTAGAAACATAAATCTTATCGTTGCGAGTGTGATTAGTCACCGCTTTTTGTGAATAATTTTTGATTGTGGCTCCATTTGCAGATCAGGTGCTCGTGATATCAGTCAGCTTTCTTGTGATCTTGTTCAGTGTACAGAAATATGGAGCCAGCAAATTGGGGCTTGCTTTGGGTCCAGCTTTACTTCTGTGGTTCTTCTGTCTTGCGGGAATTGGAATTTACAACCTTGCTAAATATGACAGCAGTGTCTTTAGAGCTTTTAATCCTGCACACATCTATTTCTTTTTCAAGAGAAACTCTGTTAATGCGTGGTATGCGCTTGGGGGTTGTGTTCTATGTGCAACTGGTAAATTTCTTATTCTGGGTTAAACTTTCAAAAGCATAAAATGTATTGACTGAATTTCTACTAAATGTCCTCTCTCATATTATACACGTGGATCTTGTCTCAGGTTCGGAGGCGATGTTTGCAGATCTTAGCTATTTCTCGGTTCACTCGATCCAGGTAATTTAAAGAGATAAAGACTCATTTCTTGCTTCTGTTCTTGTGATAGTTGTCTTTCTTAGTCATCTGAACATTTGATTCAGTGTTAGTATTTATATGCAGCTTACTTTTACCCTTCTGGTGTTACCTTGCCTCTTGTTGGGTTATTTGGGCCAAGCCGCATACCTTTCTGAAAATTTCAGCCATGCTGGGAATGCTTTCTTTTCGTCAGTTCCAAGTAAGATCCGTTAGATTCCACAGTACGTGAAGATCAACAAGAGTATTTCCTTCATTTGCTGGCTTTATTTTACGGCTCAATTAAAGTTTCTAACTATTTATATATTACTCTTTGTTTCTTTTTTCAGGTTTCATATTCTGGCCAGTCTTTCTCATCTCTAATATTGCTGCTCTAATTGCCAGTCGTGCAATGACAACTGCCACATTTACATGCATCAAACAATCAATAGCACTAGGCTGTTTCCCGCGTCTTAAAATCATTCACACATCAAAGAAATTCATTGGACAGATTTATATACCGGTTCTAAACTGGTTCCTTTTGGTGGTGTGCCTGATCGTTATCTGCTCTATCTCAAACATCTTCATGATTGGAAACGCATATGGTAATATTTCTTTCTCGTAGCATCTGGTTTGGGGGAAATTGGAAAATTTAGCTGAAACCTATTATATTAACTCCTTAATGCCTCTGTTTTTGGATCTTGTAACTTCAGGCATTGCAGAGCTGGGAATTATGATGACTACAACAATTTTGGTGACCCTTATCATGCTTCTTATCTGGCAGACGAACATCATAGTCGTGTGCTTGTTTGCAATTGTTTCTCTAGGAGTCGAACTGATGTTTTTCTCATCAGTTTTGTCAAGTGTGGCCGACGGAAGTTGGATAATCCTTGTTTTTGCTACAATCATGTTTTTCATTATGTACGTTTGGAACTACGGGAGTAAACTGAAGTATGAAACCGAAGTCCAGAAAAAACTACCAATGGACCTACTGCGAGAACTAGGCAGTAATCTTGGTACAATTAGAGCACCCGGTATTGGTCTTCTTTACAATGAGCTAGCGAAAGGAGTTCCAGCTATATTTGGTCATTTCTTAACCACACTACCTGCAATCCATTCAATGGTTATCTTTGTGTGTATAAAGTATGTCCCTGTTCCAAGCGTGCCTCAGACTGAGAGGTTTCTTTTCAGACGTGTCTGCCCAAGAAGCTATCATTTATTCCGATGTGTTGCCAGGTAAACAAACCTAAGTGATTCTCATGTGGAAAGTAATTTGTTTTTGATAATATTTCTTTTTCTCGTGTTTAAAACAGGTACGGATACAAAGATGTGCGGAAGGAAAATCACCAGGCGTTTGAGCAAATTTTGATTGAGAGTCTAGAGAAATTTATAAGGAAGGAAGCGCAGGAGCGTTCACTTGAGAGTGACGGAGACCATAATACGGATTCTGAGGATGACACGACTCTTTCCAGAGTTTTGATAGCACCCAATGGAAGTGTGTATTCGCTTGGAGTGCCTCTCTTGGCCGAGCACATGGAGTCATCATACAAGCGACCCTCAGAGAAAAGGAGCAGCATGGATTTTGGCGCAGGTCCTTCAAATGAAACACCAGCACTGGATGCGGAACAGAGTTTAGAGAAAGAGTTGTCGTTTATACACAAAGCGAAAGAGTCAGGGGTAGTGTATCTACTGGGACATGGGGATATAAGAGCTACAAAGGATTCTTGGTTTCTGAAGAAGCTGATAATAAACTACATGTATGCTTTCTTGAGGAAGAACAGCAGGAGAGGGATAACAAACCTAAGCGTTCCGCATTCGCATTTGATGCAAGTTGGAATGACTTACATGGTGTAAACCGGGGTTTTGTGAGAATATGCAAGCACACTGATCAAACAAATTGGTTTTCATCTACGAGCAAATCTCATGGAGTGTCTGTAGAACACAAAAGAACACAAACCAACTCGGGTGAGAGATTTTTTCTTTTTACACATTGTTTCATAAATGTTATTGGTTATAAAAGTATAGGAGAAACAAGATATGATTTTTTTTTTGTTTCTGTTTCTGTTTTTGTTTTGAGGGTTGAGATATGATTATGTACTTTGTTCTTTTATTGATTGATTTGTCCTGGCTCTTTCCAGACTGAATATTGTATGGGAGTTGTATAATAAAGAGCTTGCTTTGGCAAAGAGTTTCCCTTTTTCTAGGGGCTGTTTGGTTCTTCATTCCCCAATGAGTTTTTGCTTATTCACTATATTTGTACAGAAAATCACATTCAAGAGTCTCAAAGGCACTGCCTTAAAGACCAAAGCCAGTGAGAGTGTCTTGAATCTGTTATTGTGTAAGTTACAAGTTCAAGTTCAAAGCAATGGTCCTCGAATTATTATCTTGTTTGGTCCTCTCTTAAAACCTCGAATAATTTAAAATGAAGAAAAGTAAGAAAACGAAAAAGAGATCTATCTCTGCAAAACTTAAAGCATCGGATGTAGCTGAATGCTCGGTTTAAGAGCTTTCCTGCCACCTTGTATTCTCATGTGGTTGCTTTGTTCCTTGTTTCGGTTCCCATTTGACATTTTTGTCTTCTCGGTTGGAGAAGAATCTGTACCTCAGAAGTAAAGAATTAGTCATGACACCGAGAGAGCTCACACCCATGAGAGCCCCAGCCATTGATGGAGTCAACATGGTTCCAGTCAATGGCAGCAACACTCCAGCTGCAATTGGGATCCCTACCTGTTTAAAACAAGAAACATTCACTCATTAGAAACTCGCAACCAAGAAGAGCAAAACATGAAAATGCAGAACAACTTACAATGTTGTATCCGAATGCCCACCAAAGATTTTGCTTTACAGTCTTCATGGTTTGCCGGCTTAGCTCCAATGCATCAAGCAGCTACGTAGAAATCATGTTATTATTTAACTACATGTATCCAAATTCATGATACCAAACCAAATACGGAATTGGCAATATAAGTTGATGTAGTAATCAGTCAGAGCTCGCACTTTATAGAACAATAAAATGAAAAAAAAAAACACAAAAGTGTTTTGGGATTAATATGACAAACCTGTGTTAACCGATTGCCCATCAAGACAACGGGAGACACCTCACTGGCAGCACCTGCACCACCACCCATGGCTACACCAACATCAGAAGATGCCAGAGCAGCAGCATCGTTTATTCCATCTCCCACCATTGCAACGATGCTCTTATTCATCTGAAGTTCATTGATAAACTTCTTTTTCTCTGCTGGTTTAACTCCTGATATCACCTGTATAATAAAATAGAATCAGGTACTGTTTTTTTTTTTGGCAACTTCACTATCATCAGTTTCCTATGCAATTTTTTCGGAGTTAAGGTGATAGCAGGAAGAGAAGAACATACCCTTTCTTGAGGTATTCCAACAACAGAGGCTACATAGTTTGCAGCACTCTTCCTGTCACCAGACAACATGTACACATCTATTCCCTGTCGAGTCAAATTCTCAACAACTTGCGCAGCATCTTCCCTGATCTTATCTTCAAAGCGGATGACTGCAGCAAGTGTATTATCCACCCCAATATACACAACAGACTGGTTGTTGGATTCATTCTCTTCAGATGCATGCAATAAGTTCCCAGTGGCTCCATGTCTGCATTGAGCAAGCGTGAGTCAAAAAAGTGAAGCTTCGGTTAATAAAAGACTAATACAAACAAATGATGAACAGATTATACCTCTGAACCCACTCTAGTGTACCAACTGCAACCCTCTTGTTGTTGACAATAGCAACGGCTCCAGACCCTGGTTCCTCAGTAAATGTTCCATCCTCTGCCTGCAGTGATGGAGTTCATTAGTTTCATCAAACAAGGGAAACAAATATCATTAACAGTCCTACCTTCATTGTTTGGCAATTATGAGACCGGGCTGCTTTTACAATTGCTTTCCCAACAGGGTGAGTGGTGTTTGATTCAACAGCCGCTGCTAACATCAAAACATCAACTTCTGACCAAGTATCCTTCAAATTGTGCCTGCGTAAGAACATGAGGAGGAATCAGATGTTTGTCAAGTCCTTGACGAACAGGTAGTAGATCATTCAATTTTAGAGTCTAACCTTGAATCTTCAGGAATAAAAACTTCAGTCACAACAGGGTGTCCCTTTGTCAGTGTCCCAGTTTTGTCAAAGACAACAGTATCAACGGAGGAAAACTTTTCAAGAATATCACCACCGCGAAGAAGTAAGCCTCTTCTTGCTCCTAATGACGTACCAACCTAAATAATATATCAAGCTATTAAACATCTAACTCTGTCTCATCCATTACATAAAAAAAGGTTTCATTCAGTAGAAAAGTTACCAGCATTGCAGTTGGTGTAGCCAACCCAAGGGCACACGGACAAGCCACAACCTAAATACAAATAAAGTTCTGTGAGCCAGCATGATTACTAAAAGATGAACGAAAAAAAGAGAAGAACGGTGATCATAACACTTATGTTACAAATAAATATTATACCAGAACGCTGCAAGATAGTTGAAGGGCCAAAGAGAGTGGGCTCCCGTTATGCAAGGCAGGGGAAAGAATATGTCCACCAAATAGATTCCAGAATGTAAATGTAGCCGCAGAGATTGCCATCACTCCATACGTGAAGCGCCCTGCCACCTGTAATTGCAAAAAACAAAGGTTAGTCCTGATATATCCAGAGCATGCAGATTGATATAGAAATGTGAAAGGGAAAGAGAGGAGAGACCTTGTCAACCAACTGTTGTACAGGTGCTTCTCTGCTTTGAGCTTCTTCAACCATACGAACAATGTCCCCTACTGCAGTTTCACCCCCTGATCTATGCACTTCGACAGTAAGAGTTCCATTCAGGTTTATAGATCCTGCTGCGACTTGACTCTAGCCCAAGAGAATTTTTAACAGCAAAAACATGAGTTTACATCTACATAAACTAGTACCAAAAAAAAGTCTATTTCATGCTACATTAGATATAGGTAGGCGTGGAGAAGAAAGTTACCCCTGCTTCTTTTGTCACTGGCAATGGTTCACCTGTGAAACTTGACTCATCAATAGCACTTCTACCTGACTTGACAATACCATCTGCTGGAACTCGATCCTGCGTGAAATAGGCGAACATTTTAATGCGTCAAGGACACTTTGCATTAGCAGAAAACAAGATAAAACATGGGAAATAACATCATAGTATCATTTAGAGAATGAAATTTTCTTCTTCTTACTCCTGGTAGTATGACGACTAGATCGCCGACAGAGAGACTATTACAAGGAACCTCAACAGTTGAGTTCTGCAGATCACCACCATCAAGTAGAAGGCGAGCTTTTGAAGGCAAAACACTCAAAAGGCCAGTCATATCACTGGTGGCTTTTATTTTAGCTCTCTGTTCAAGATTCCTTCCCAGCAATACAAAAGCTATTAACATAACTGGTTCCTCAAAAAATGTCTTCCACCCCTAGATGATGCCAAAACAGTTTTATAATATCAGCCACCAACAGTTTTAACATATATGGAGGTGAAAAGTTTAAAAACTCCAAAAAAGAATAGTTAATTACCAATTTTGGAATCAAGGCTGCAAGGGAGCTAACACTAAATGATGACATAGCCCCGAGACCAACTAGCGTGTTCATGTTGGGAGAACCTTTTAAAAGGCTTTTGAAACCATCAAGTATTAGCTGACGCCCGGGACCAAGCAACGTAAGCAAACATAGAGAGACATGGAACCCTGTTGAATGGACTGCATGGAGCCAGGGAGCCTTCACACCGAGAAAGTGAGTTAAATGGCCAACTAAGCATACAGCACATAGAGCCCATGAAACAGCAAGCTCGCGTCCTGTGCTCAAACAACAGATTATACAAATATCAGCGATAAAACATCAACTTCCGAAAACAACATTATCATATTCCGGGGAAAGGTTCATACCACTCTGTTTCAAGCGAGCCTGCTTGTCTTTTGTCTTTGTTTCAAAAACTTTGAAGAAATTCTCTGTCACCAAATCTGTAACAAAGAAAGATGCTTAGTACTTTTACCATGAGCAATAAGCAGACAGACCTAAGACTTCCCATGTAAAGAGCGAAACAGTAATCTAAGATAAGAGATAGCAAAGGAAACAAAAAACAGTACAAGATCATCAGTACAGGGTTATGATGTCTGGTTTAAAGAAGGCATGTCACCAATAGAAAACACAGGATAACCAATAATTCACAAATTGGAACCACTAGCACCAGAAATGTATGTTTACAAAATCCATTCCTCACTAGCAGCTGCTTTTAATCATCTGTTAAAGGAGAATCAATCAAGTTAGTAAACTTAAAACCAAAGCACAACAGGCTCTAATTGACTTTTAGTTTAAAATCTCGTCACACAAAGAACATACAATAACGATAATGATTGCTGCTGAAGAAATCTTTAATCCTGCAAACTCTCGAGAAATATCTTCAGGAACTTCCCCTAACCCATCATTATCCACCGGATTTGCAAAAAGATGATGAGATTTGTGTTTCTACTTCTAATCAGTGTTCTACTTCCAATCAGTTTCCAAACAAAATCAATCAGACAGGTTAAACCTTTGTCTAAAGCTCAACTAGGATTTTTCTTTGTCTCATGCATTCATCTTGCTAACTAACCAAATTTTCATCTCCGGCTATCCTGATTGATTCCAAAGGAGCCCTATTCCTAGACACTACTAGAAACAGCGAGAGGTTAAGAACACAAAGAGAAAAAGGCAGAATGCAAGAACAGCACATCAAAGAAACAAACAACCTATTAAAGAAAGATTTGTCAATCAAGAACAACCCTATTAACAAACAACCCCCTCCACCAAAATCTGATCATTGTTGAGATAAAAGAAAACAAATCTTAATATACCATCAAGCATACTGAATCATCATCATTCAAATGAGACTGAACCCTCCCTCTCACCTCGAGGAGTAGACTCAAAGCCGCAATTGGTGAGATGATTGGCAAGAGTCTCGCCTAAAGTCTTTTGCCAGTCAGGTACACTTTTGGCTTCAGGTACAGGCCACACTATTGCTGTCTCCGTGGTGAGATTAACACTAGCAGTAGCAACTTGAGGCTATACAGCAAAAAAAAAAGAAGAAAACAAAATAACCAGATAAGCAAGTTCTAAAGAACATAAACACATGAGTTTTGGTCTTAAAAGGCTTACTTGGCTTTCCAGTATTTTCTTCACACTTGCTGAACAACCACCACATGTCATCCCCTTCAATTAAGTAGACACAGTGTTGTAAACATACAATGTTGTAGGGAATTCGAGATCATCAAGAATCTATTAGAGAGAAAACGTACTCCGACATCGAGGATAATGATGTCTGAAGACGGAACAGAGACGCCATCACCAGCTCCAGCACCCAATTTCACCTTCGAATCACCACTATCCGATCCTCCTCCTCCACCACCACCGCCTCTTCCACCATTATACCCTCCAACTCCAGAACCACCACCACCACTTGAGATACTCCTGAAAGACGGAGACGAGCTGGACAAGCACTGCAAACGACGCCGTATCACCGGCAAAACAGCAGCTCCCAAGCTTCTTCTATAACAAAGCGAATTCGAAGAGACGATTCGGCTTGCGTGAAAGCAACAACCAAGACGGCGCGCGGCCTGAGAGGATCGAGCGAGCAATAGAGGACGGAGATGCCTAGCGCCGGAAAAGTGGCGGTGAAGAGCTTTAGAGATAGTGAGGAGAGGCAACGAAGGAGCCATAGTTCTTCTAGCCATCGCCGTTGCCGAGAAAGCGGCGAATGTAGACTCCATGATGGAGGTGGGGCTCTCCTGAGCCTCTAGTTATCCTTTATGTGGTAATCAGGTCTGAAAATCTCTTACAACTTTGTGGTTTATCAAAAGTTTATGTCTTTTGAGTCAAATACTTACAACAGAATGAACAGACTTTCGTGGTAGATATTGACTTCTTCTTGTCTGCAGGTTTGGTAGTTTGGCTAATTAATATTCAGGTAATTAATATTTATTCTAATTCGTTTTGATTTTTTCGGTTTATGAAAATTTTATCAAAACTTTTTATTTCGGTTATATTTTGGTTTGGTTTTGTCAAAATTTCAGATAGATATAGTTAATTTTGGTTAATTCTATTTAAAAGTTAGTTAGTTCAGTTTAAATTTTTGGTATAACTTGGTTGTAATTTTTAAAGATATGTACTATGAAACTTTAACTGATTTACCGACCGGTTTATTAAAGCATAACCAAACACAAAAACAACCAAGTGTTTTACTTTAGTACACAAGCCAAACTTAACAGAGCCTCTCTATACATATCATATCATAATCGGGGATAAAGGCATTGTTTTTATGTCGTCTAGAATCCAATAGAGGACAGAAGGTTCCCGGAACCGAGCCTTCTCTTACGCAGACGCTCTGCTATGATGAAGGCAAGCTCCAGTGACTGAGAAGCGTTGAGTCTCGGGTCACAGTGGGTGTGGTAACGTGAGCTTAGATCATTGTAAGTGATGGTGCGTGACCCTCCTACGCATTCCGTCACGTTTTGACCTGTCATCTCTAGATGGACTCCACCAGGGAAGCTACCTTCTTGATCATGCACGTCGAAGAAGGCTCTCAGCTCCGCCTGATATATATATAGATCAATGAGCAAAATACATGAATCATGTGCAACATAATAACGTATATATAGAGCAAAAATTATTACCCTGATTGCATCGAAAGAACGAGTTTTTAGCCCACTTGGAGCCATGATGGTGTTGCCGTGCATTGGATCACTAACCCAAGTCACAATCTGACCAGCTCCACGAACTGCTCTGATCAAATGAGGAAGCTTCACCCTCATATTCTCAGCTCCCATTCTCACTATAACCGTGATCCTTCCAGGCTTGTTCTGTGGGTTTAGTATCTCTATCAGCTTAACCAGTTCACTAGGGACCATCTTATCACTCACCTGAGTCACAAAAAAAAAAAAAAGATGAGGAAACTAAACAGTAATCAAGAGCATATTGAGCCACCTACCTTGATTCCAAGGGGGTTAGCGATTCCCCTCAAAAACTCAACATGAGCACCGTCGAGCTGGCGAGTTCTTTCCCCAACCCAAACCATATGCGCAGAGCAGTCATAATAAAGTCCCGACGTTGAGTCTTCTCTTGTAAGTGCTTGCTCATAAGGCAGTAGCAAGCACTCATGGGATGTCCAAAATTCAGTAGTAGTCATGATCGGGTGTGCATTAGTAAGTCCAGCTGCACCCATGAATCCTAAAGCCTCATCAACTCTATTAGCCAATTCACGGTACCTATTTCATCACAACAACAACAACAGTTTCTGACTTAAGCAAAGCTCGTCTCCTCCAAATGATTCAACACAAGTTAAGAACCAACCTGTCTCCCTGTTCACTGTGTTGGCTGAAATCAAGATTCCACTGACTAACTCTCTGCATCGCAGCGTAACCACCAGTTGCAAATGCTCTCAAGAGATTCAACGTAGCTACAGATTGTGTATACGCTCTAACCATCCTATGAGGATCAGGAATCCTAGATTTCTCATCAAAAGCATCACCGTTTATGTTATCTCCTCTGTAACTCGGCAGCTTCACGCCATTTTTCTCCTCAAACGGGTCTGATCTCGGCTTCGCAAACTGACCCGCCATTCTCCCCACCTGAACAATCCAGAACCCAACAAACAAAACATAAACTTTCCACAACACAGAAGTCTCAAAACAAATGAAACATAAACTTTCCACAAAACATAAACTTTCCACAGCACAGAAGACTCAAAACAAACAAAACATAAACTTTCAACTGAATCAACACACAGAAGACTCAAACAAAACAGAGCTGAGTGAAAATCGAACCTTGATACACAGAATCAACAGACTCAAAACAAAACAGAGTGGAGTGAAAAATCGAACCTTGATACACAAAATCAACACACATAAGACTCAAACAAAACAGAGTGGAGTGAAAAATCGAACCTTGATACACAGAATCAACACATACAAGCTCAAGAACAATCAGAGTGGAGTGAAAAAATTGAACCTTGATACACAGAATCAACACACACAAGACCAAAAGAAAACAGAGTTGAGTGAAAAAATCGAACCTTGACACAGAATCAACACACAACAAGCTCAAGAACAATCAGAGTGAAAAAATCGAACCTTGATACACAAAAGACTCAAAACAAAACAGAGTTGAGTGAAAGATCGAACCTTTATAACAGGCATCTGACCACCGAACATGAGAACAACGCCCATCTGAAGAAGAATCCTAAAGGTATCCCTAATGTTATTAGCGTTGAACTCCTTGAAACTCTCAGCGCAATCACCGCCTTGAAGCATAAACGCTTGACCCATGGCTGCTTGGCCAAGCTTCTCCTCGAGTTTCCTCGCCTCTCCAGCGAAGACGATGGGAGGGAAAGAGGAAAGCGTCTCTAGAACAGAGTCGAGATCCTTCTGATCTGGATACTCCGGCAATTGCAANTACTTCACCTTCACAGTCTTCTTCTTCTTCTTCTTCTACTGCTCCGGAGAAGTTTGATCTCGTGTCTTGCACTCGTAAGCTCGTGTTTCCTCTTCTTCCTTTGGTTTCTCTTTCTTGATGAAACTATGTTTACTTTGATTCGGTTTGAAGTATGGTACTTATAGTTTGTTTGGATCTGCAGAGCTCAAGGATGGAAGCCATGTCTTCAGATTCGGAGATGCAAGTGAAGTTGAGAGGAATCTTGAGAGTGAAGAAAAAGCGAGATGCTTAGAACTAGAGAAGAAGCAACGTGCTAAGACAAAAGAAGAAGAAGAAGGAGTGAAAGATGGACATGCATTGGCTGATCTAGATCCTGTTTCTGAATTGGAGTCTCCCAAGGAAAAATCTGTTGTGAAGAAAAAAGCGGTAAGGACCTCTAGTATTGAAACAGTTTCTGAGAAAGAGGAAGGAGCTGCTGCTCCTGCCAGTCTCAGCAGTGTGATCAAAATTAAGGATCGTAAAAGGGTTCGTTCTCCCGTTAAGAAAAAGAAAGAAACTCCAGCTCCAGTGGATGTTTTGGGGAGTGAAGATGAAGCTGAAGCCAATGTTGCTAGTGTGTCTAATATGAGCTCTATAGTTTCAGTTAGTGTAGCAGAAGCTATTCCTACTAGCTCTACTGAAGAAGAAGCCGTGGTTGCTAGGATATCGGAGCCGATCAATGAGAATGCAGAGCCACTTTCTTCTGAAATTATGGAGAAAGTCTCAGTAAATGAAATAAGAAGAGACTGTGAGACAAATGGTTATCAACAACTCACTGAGACTCGCGTGGAGGTGCAAGCAAGACCAGGATCATCTACTTCACAACCTGGCTCACGGTTGGACGATCTCAAGGAAGTTATGAAGGTTTCTACCATTGAACTTAATGACAATTTGGATGAGATGGAAGACCTGATGAAGACTTTTGAAGCTGAGGAAAATCTTGTCGTTGAACCAACAGCTACAGTTGCTGCATCTCCTGATGAACTAGTTGCTGTGTCTCCTGATGAACTAGTTGCTGTGTCTCCTGATGAACTAGTTGCTGTGTCTCCTGATGAACTAGTTGCTGTGTCTCCTGATGAACTAGTTGCTGTGTCTCCTGATGAACTAGTTGCTGTGTCTCCTGATGAACTAATTTCAACTTCCGAAGCAACAAATCACAGCGTTGAGGAGATTGCTGAAACGCCTGTAATTGATACGTCTGAAGTGGTGAGTCTTAATTCTAAAACATTAAGCATTTTTAACAGTTATAGAAGGAAACAGACATAAGAGAATGTCTTTCAACAGAATCTAGTGCCATCACTCTCTAATTAATTTTCATTCTTATTAAGGCAAATGACGGAGAAAATGTGGCTTCAACCATAGAAGACGAAGTAGCTGTGCTTGACATTAAATATGATAATGGTAGCATATCTAAAACTGTCAATGACACAAATGACGAAGATCTCCAACTTCCTGAACCTGAAACAGCCGGTCTTCAACCCATTGAAGTGGCTTCATACAGGTTAATAAGTGATATGTTTTACTCTTATGTTTACGAATGCTTAATGAACTAATACTATTTGTCTTGCATAGATATCTATTTTGCATGCATACTATGTAGATTTATAAAAGCATGCTTTGTTTTGCTGTGCTTGGATGTTTGACATCTAAACAGGGAAGAGGAGGTGTCCAAAGCATTTTACTTGGAATCTGGTTTTGCTTCACTCCAAAACCCCTTGAAGGTACCTGTGATTGATTCCTTCTGTTTGCAGTTCACTTATTTTCAACATGTACAAGTGTACAACTAGTAAATTTACGATCACCTTCTGCATTTCATTAAATTCATCACAATCTCCTTTCAAAAATCTTGCAATTTTGGATAATTTGTGAAAATATGATTTCACCCTATGGCATATTAATATTTTACTGTTAGCACATCACAATAAAGAAACAGTAGCTCTAATTTTTAAATATTTTACTTATATGGTTAGTAATGTAAAAGTAATGATGTCCAGGCATTGGCAGGTCGGGAAGATGCTTATTTTATCTCTGAGAACAACAACTGGCTAGGTGTTGCAGACGGAGTCTCTCAATGGTCTTTTGAAGGTACGTTTAAAGTTTTCTTCGCTTAGTTTCCAAAACACTCACTTGTAGTTGTAGCTGTTCCTTATCGACTGTATTTATGTTTGGTTCATCTTTCAGGAATCAGTGAGGGGATGTATGCTCAAAAACTCATGAGCAACTGTCAAAAGATTATCTCTGATGAAACTGCAAAGATATGTGACCCGGTTCTAGTTCTTGATAGAAGTGTCAATGGGACTAAGTCATCTGGATCATCCACAGCTTTGATTGCTCATCTTAGCAATAATGTGAGACTTGGTTACATTGGCAGTCCTTTTGGGTAATAATAACAATGCTCGAGACTAGAGTCAGTCTTTGATCATGTAACTTTGTAGGAACTCCACATTGCCAATATTGGAGACTCAGGATTCATGGTTATCAGGAACAGAACAGTATTGCAGAAGTCATCTCCTATGTTTCATCATTTTTGTTTCCCGTTGCACATTACACGAGGCGATGATGTCCTAAAACTCGCAGAGGTACGAGTTGCTTATTGCTTTCCAAGTAGAAGACATACACTCTTGAATAGTTTATTTAATTATATGCGTTGTTGTTTCACACAAACTACAGGTTTACCATGTGAATGTGGAAGAGGGTGATGTTGTCATTACAGCAACTGATGGCCTCTTTGACAACTTGTATGAGAAAGAGATTGTTTCAATGGTTTGCAGGTTACTGGAACAGAGTTTGGAACCTCAGGTGCTCTCAATGCTACATTATTACTACATCAATATATGATGAATTGTGTTGATTAATTTTTTTTTTTTTTGGTAGCAGAGAATAGCAGAGTTGTTAGCTGCAAAGGCACAAGAGGTGGGAAGATCTGAGACAGAGAGAACGCCATTTGCAGATGCAGCTAAAGAAGAAGGACATGATGGTTACAGAGGTGGTAAACTTGATGCTGTTACTGTCATCGTTTCACTTGTAAAAAACTGTATCTAGCTAAGTAGTAAGTATGCATCTTCCTCTCCCACTGTAAATAAAAGAGAGTGATATTATAATACACATCTTGTTGCTTTCTCTATTCTTTAATTGAAACGATGTACAATCAGGTAAAGACTGATTACAACCAAGTAGTGGAACAGAACATGATCCAGTGAACGTAGCTGGTTGTTTCATGCTTTCAGTTAGGGCTGAGATTTTGAGCCGAACCAAACCGGTTTTAAGTTTTTTAGTTCAGCAATTGGTTACTTTGAGTGTTTTTTTTTGGAAAAAAAAATTATGTCTAAACTATACCAAAACATTATCAAAACATTATGAACCGAACTAATCAAATTCAAACCAAATCAACAAAAAATTATCAGAAATTTTAAACTAAACTAACCAAAAACTGGAAAAAAAAAAACAAGTTACCCAAACCAAATAACCCGAACTAACCGAACTGGCAGCCCCTACTTCCAGTGCTAAAATAGACCGACCAATCTCAAGCCTTACAAACATTGGGCCGGGTCCAGAAAGTGAAGCCCTAAAACCAACACTTCTCTCTCTCTCTCTCTCTCTCTCTCTCTCTCTCTCTCATCTGTGTCGCCTTTCAGACAACAGAGAAAGATGAAGTCTTTACTGAGAAACGTCTCAACCTTAAACCCTAAGAGACAACAACTAGCTACGACAAAGCTTCTACCTTTAATCAACCCAACCCTCTCCAAACCCTTCTCTCAATCCACCACCATCCCCACAAAGCAAGAACGAGTCCGCGACCATGGCTACGACAACTACATGGAAGTCGAGAAAAAAATCCGCAAAGTCGTCAAATTCCACAGCCTCATCCTCTCTCAGCCCCAAAACACCATCCCAATCTCTCTCCTCGACACCTTAGCTCGCCGTCTCGGCCTCGGCTTCAAGCAGCACGAGCCTGGCGCTTTCCTCCTCAAGTTCCCGCACGTCTTCGAAGTCTACGAGCATCCTGTTCAGAGAATCCTCTACTGCCGTTTAACCCGAAAGGCTCTTGATCAGATCCGTGATGAGCAGGAAGCTCTTCTAGCTCAGATACCTGAGGCTGTGACAAGGCTGAGGAAGCTCGTTATGATGTCGAACACTGGTCGGATCCGTCTCGAACATGTAAGGATAGCTCGGAGTGAGTTTGGTCTCCCTGAGGATTTTGAGTACTCTGTGGTTCTGAAACATCCTGAGTTCTTTAGACTTATTGATGCTGATGAGACTCGAGATAAGTATATAGAGATTGTTGGTAGAGAACAAAGCTTGTCGGTTTGCGCTATAGAGAGAGTTAGAGAGGTTGAGTATAGGACGAAAGGAATCGATGCAGAGGATGTTAGATTCTCATTCATTGTGAACTTTCCTCCTGGTTTTAAGATTGGTAAGTACTTTCGTATCGCTGTTTGGAAATGGCAGAGGCTTCCTTACTGGTCACCCTACGAGGACATCTCTGGTTACGACTTGAGATCGTTGGAAGCGCAGAAGAGGTTGGAGAAGAGAGCTGTTGCTTGTATCCACGAGTTGTTGTCTCTGACTGTGGAGAAGAAGATCACTCTTGAGAGGATTGCTCATTTCAGGAATGTTATGAACTTGCCTAAGAAGCTGAAGGAGTTTCTTCTCCAGCATCAGGGGATATTCTATATATCGACTCGTGGGAATTACGGGAAGCTTCATACTGTGTTTCTGAGAGAGGCGTATAAGAGAGGGGAGCTGGTGGAACCGAATGAGGTTTATTTAGCTAGGAGGAGATTGGCTGAGCTTGTGTTGATGAGTCCTAGGAAGGCTAAGGTTGATGCTGAGCTGGTTAGGTACAGGAACGGATTTGATGATGAAGATGATGATGGTAGCGAATGAGATTGTGAAAGATGCTTCTCTTCACTCACTCATTGTTCTGTGTCAAATTGAATTGAAGAAAGAT
>MU108806.1:6998-22459 GCA_012274485.2 Sinapis alba | reverse complement strand
CTTCTTAAACATAACTCCTTTGGGATTGATTCAACTTCATGGATACTCTCCACTGAATAATGGTTCCAGATCAAGCTTCTTACATAGTGATTCATCTTGGTTTGTTTAGAAGCTTGAAGAACTTGCCATATGTCCAAACAGGCTAAACATGGATATCATGATTAGAAAGTAGAATAACTTCTTAAACATAACTCCTTTGAGATTGATACAACTTCATGGATACTCTCCACTGAATAATGGTTCCAAAACAAGCTTCTTACATAGTGATTCATCCTGGTTTGATTAGAAGCTTGCAGACTTTGCCATATGTCCAAACATGCTAAACATGGATATCCTGATTAGAAAGTGGAACAACTTTTTTAAAATAACTCCTTTTGGGATTGATTCAACTTCATGGATACTCTCCACTTAATAATGGTTCCATATCAAGCTTCTTACATAGTGATTCGTCTTGGTTTGTTTAGAAGCTTGAAGAACTTGCCATATGTCCAAACATGCTAAACATGGATATCCTGATTAGAAAGTACAATAACTTCTTAAACATAACTCCTTTGGGATTGATTCAACTTCATGGATACTCTCCACTGAATAATGATTCCAGATCAAGCTTATTACGCAGTGATTCATCTTGGTTTGTTTAGAAGCATGAAGAACTTGCCATATGTCCAAACATGCTAAATATGGATATCCTGATTAGAGAATGGAATAACTTCTTCAACATAACTCCTATGGGATTTATTCAACTTCATGAAACACTCTCCATTTATTAATGGTTCCAAAACAAGCTTCTTACATAGTGATTCATCCTGGTTTGATTAGGAGCTTGAAGAACTTGCCATATGTCCAAATTGGCTAAACATGGATATCCTGATTAGAAAGTGGAATAACTTCTTAAATATAACTCCTTTGGGATTGATTCAACTTCACTGATACTCTCGACTGAATAATGGTTCCAGATCAAGCTTCTTACATAGTGATTCATCCTGGTTTGATTAGAAGCTTCAAGAACTTACCATATGTCCAAACTGGCTAAACATGAATATCCTGATTAGAAAGTGGAATAACTTCTTAAACATAACTCCTTTCAGATTGATACAACTTCATGGATACTCTCCACTGAATAATGGTTCCAAATCAAGCTTCTTACATAGTGATTCATCCTGGTTTGATTAGAAGCTTCAAGAACTTACCATATGTCCAAACAAGCTAAACATGAATATCCTGATTAGAAAGTGGAATAACTTCTTAAACAAAACTCCTTTGAGATTGATACAACTTCATGGATACTCTCCACTGGATAATGGTTCCAAATCAAGCTTCTTACATAGTGATTCATCCTGGTTTGATTAGAAGCTACAAGACCTTGCCATATGTCCAAACAGGCTAAACATGGATATCCTGATTAGAAAGTGGAATAACTTCTTAAACATAACTCCTTTGGGATTGATTCAACTTCATGGATACTCTCCACTGAATAATGGTCCCAGATCAAGCTTCTTACATAGTGATTCATCTTGGTTTGTTTAGAAGCTTGAAGAACTTGCCATATGTCCAAACAGGCTAAACATAGATATCATGATTAGAAAGTAGAATAACTTCTTAAACATAACTCCTTTGGGATTGATTCAACTTCATGGATACTCTCCACTGAATAATGATTCCAGATCAAGCTTATTACGTAGTGATTCATCTTGGTTGTTTAGAAGCATGAAGAACTTGCCATATGTCCAAACATGCTAAACTTGGATATCCTGATTAGAAAGTGGAATAACTTCTTCAACATAACTCCTATGGGATTTATTCAACTTCATGAAAGACTCTACATTGATTAATGGTTCCAAAACAAGCTTCTTACATAGTGATTCATCCTGGTTTTATTAGAAGCTTGCAGACTTTGCCATATGTCCAAACAGGCTAAACATGGATATCATGATTAGAAAGTGGAATAACTTCTTAAACATAACTCCTTTGGGATTTATTCAACCTCATGGATACTCTCCACTGAATAATGGTTCCAAATCAAGCTTCTTACATAGTGATTCATCCTGGTTTGATTAGAAGAACTTGCCATATGTCCAAACAGGCTAAACATGGATATCCTGATTAGAAAGTGGAATAACTTCTTCAACATAACTCCTATGAGATTTATTCAACTTCATGAAAGACTCTCCATTGATTAATGGTTCCAAAACAAGCTTCTTACATAGTGATTCATCCTGGTTTGATTAGAAGCTTGCAGACTTTGTCATATGTCCAAACATGCTAAACATGGATATCCTTATTAGAAAGTGGAATAACTTCTTAAACATAACTCCTGTGGGATTTATTCAAGTTCATGGATACTCTCCACTGAATAATGGTTCCAAATCGATCATCTTACATAGTAATTCATCATGGTTTGAATAGGAGCTTGAAGAACTTGCCATATGTCCAAACATGCTAAACATGGATTTCCAGATTAGAAAGTGGAATAACTTCTTAAACATAACTCCTTTGGGATTTATTCAATTTCATGGATACTCTCCACTGAATAATGGTTCCAAATCAAGCTTCTTACATAGTGATTCATCCTGGTTTGATTAAAAGCTACAAGAACTTGCCATATGTCCAAACATGCTAAATATGGATATCTTGATTAGAAAGTGGAATAACTTCTTAAACATAACTCCTTTGGGATTGATTCAACTTCATGGATACTCTCCACTGAATAATGGTTCCAGATCAAGCTTCTTACATAGTGATTCATCTTGGTTTGTTTAGAAGCTTGAAGAACTTGCCATATGTCCAAACAGGCTAAACATGGATTTCCTGATTAGAAAGTACAATAACTTTTTAAACATATCTCCTTTGGGATTGATTCAACTTCATGGATACTCTCCACTGAATAATGATTCCAGATCAAGCTTATTATGCAGTGATTCATCTTGGTTTGTTTAGAAGCATGAAGAACTTGTCATATGTCCAAACAGGCTAAACATGGATATCCTGATTAAAAAGTGGAATAAATTCTTCAACATAACTCCTATGGGATTTATTCAACTTCATGAAAGACTCTCCATTGATTAATGGTTCCAAAACAAGCTTCTTACATAGCGATTCATCCTGGTTTTATTAGAAGCTTGCAGACTTTGCCATATGTCCAAACAGGCTAAACATGGATATCTTGATTAGAAAGTGGAATAACTTCTTAAACATAACTCCTTTGGGATTTATTCAACTTCATGGATACTCTCCACTGAATAATGGTTCCAAATAAATCTTCTTACATAGTGATTCATCCTGGTTTGATTAGGAGCTTGAAGAACTTGCCATGTGTCCAAATAGGCTAAACATGGATATCCTGTATAGAAAGTGGAATAACTTCTTAAACATAACTCCTTTGGGGTTGATTCAACTTTACTGATACTCTCCACTGAATAATGGTTCCAGATCAAGCTTCTTACATAGTGATTCATCCTGGTTTGATTAGAAGCTTTAAGAACTTACCATATGTCCAAACAGGCTAAACATGATAATCCTGATTAGAAAGTGGAATAACTTCTTAAACATAACTCCTTTGAGATTAATACAACTTCATGGATACTATCCACTGAATAATGGTTCCAAATCAAGCTTTTTACATAGTGATTCCTCCTGGTTTGATTAGAAGCTACAAGAACTTGCCATATGTCCAAACAGTCTAAACATGGATATCCTGATTGGAAAGTGGAATAACTTCTTAAACATAACTCCTTTGGGATTGATTTAACTTCATGGATACTCTCCACTGAATAATGGTTCCAGATCAAGCTTCTTACATATTGATTCATCTTGGTTTGTTTAGAAGCTTGAAGAACTTGCCATATGTCCAAACAGGCTAAACATGGATATCCTGATTAAAAGTGGAAAAACTTCTTAAACATAACTCCTTTGGGATTGATTCAACTTCATGAATACTCTCCGCTGAATAATGATTCCAGATCAAGCTTATTATGTAGTGATTCATCTTGGTTTGTTTAGAAGCATGAAGAACTTGCCATATGTCCAAACAGGCTAAACATGGATATCCTGATTAGAAAGTTGAATGACTTCTTAAACATAACTTGTTTGGGATTTATTCAACTTCATGGACACTCTCCACTGAATAATGGTTCCAAATCAATCTTCTTACATAGTGATTAATCCTGGTTTGATTAGGAGCTTGAAGAACTTGCCATATGTCCAAACAGGCTAAACATGGATATCATGATTAGAAAGTGGAATAACTTCTTAAACATAACTCCTTTGGGATTTATTCAACTTCATGGATACTCTCCACTGAATAATGGTTCCAAATAAAGCTTCTTACATAGTGATTCATCCTGGTTTGATTAGAAGCTACAAGAACTTGCCATATGTCCAAACAGGCTAAACATGGATATCTTGATTAGAAAGTGGAATAACTTCTTAAACATAACTCCTTTGGGATTGATTCAACTTCATGGATACTCTCCAGTGAGTAATGGTTCCATATCAAGCTTCTTACATAGTGATTCATCTTGGTTTGTTTAGAAGCTTGAAGAACTTGCCATATCTCCAAACAGGCTAAACATGGATATCCTGATTAGAAAGTACAATAACTTCTTAAACATAACTCTTTTGGGATTGATTCAACTTCATGGATACTCTCCACTGATTAATGATTCCAGATCAGGCTTATTACGCAGTGATTCATCTTGGTTTGTTTAGAAGCATGAAGAACTTGCCATATGTCCAAACAGGTTAAAAATTGATATCCTGATTAGAAAGTAGAATAACTTCTTCAACATAACTCCTATAGGATTTATTCAACTTCATGAAAGACTCTCCATTTATTAATGGTTCCAAAACAAGCTTCTTACATTCTAATTCATCCTGGTTTGATTAGAAGCTTGCAGACTTTCCCATATGTCCAAACAGGCTAAACATGGATATCCTGATTAGAAAGTGGAATAACTTCTTAAACATAACTACTTTGTGATTTATTCAACTTAATGGATACTCTCCACTGAATAATGGTTCCAAATCAATCTTTTTACATAGTGATTCATCCTGGTTTTATTAGGAGCTTGAAGAACTTGCCACATGTCCAAATAGGCTAAACATGGATATCCTGATTAGAAAGTGGAATAACTTCTTAAACATAACTCCTTTGGGATTTATTCAACTTCATGGATACTCTCCACTGAATAATGGTTCCAAATCAAGCTTCTTACATAGTGATTCATCCTGGTTTGATTAGAAGCTACAAGAACTTACCATATGTCCAAACAGGCTAAATATGGATATCCTGATTAGAAAGTAGAATAACTTCTTCAACATAACTCCTATGGGATTTATTCAACTTCATGAAAGACTCTCCATTTATTAATGGTTCCAAAACAAGCTTCTTACATTCTGATTCATCCTGGTTTGATTAGAAGCTTGCAGACTTTCCCATATGTCCAAACAGGCTAAACATGGATATCCTGATTAGAAAGTGGAATAACTTCTTACACATAACTACTTTGTGATTTATTCAACTTAATGGATACTCTCCACTGAATAATGGTTCCAAATTAATCTTCTTATATAGTGATTCATCCTGGTTTTATTAGGAGCTTGAAGAACTTGCCACATGTCCAAATAGGCTAAACATGGATATCCTGATTAGAAAGTGGAATAACTTCTTAAACATAACTCCTTTGGGATTTATTCAACTTCATGGATACTCTCCACTGAATAATGGTTCCAAATCAAACTTCTTACATAGTGATTCATCCTGGTTTGATTAGAAGCTACAAGAACTTACCATATGTCCAAACAGGCTAAACATGAATATCCTGATTAGAAAGTGAAATAACTTCTTAAACATAACTCCTTTGAGATTGATACAACTTCATGGATACTCTCCACTGAATAATGGTTCCAAATCAATCTTCTTACATAGTGATTCATCCTGGTTTGATTAGGAGCTTGAAGAACTTGCCATATGTCCAAATAAGCTAAACATGGATATCCTGATTAGAAAGTGGAATAACTTCTTAAACATAACTCCTTTGGGATTTATTCAACTTCATGGATACTCTCCACTGAATAATGGTTCCAAATCAAGCTTCTTACATAGTGATTCATCCTGGTTTGATTAGAAGCTACAAGAACTTACCAAATGTCCAAACAGACTAAACATGAATATCCTGATTAGAAAATGGAATAACTTCTTAAACATAACTCCTTTGAGATTGATACAACTTCATGGATACTCTACACTGAATAATGGTTCCAAAACAAGCTTCTTACATAGTGATTTATCCTGGTTTGATTAGAAGCTACAAGAACTTGCCATATGTCCAAACAGGCTAAACATGGATATCCTGATTAGATAGTGGAATAACTTCTTAAACATAACTCCTTTGGGATTGATTCAACTTCATGGATACTCTCCACTGAATAATGGTTCCAGATCAAGCTTCTTGCATATTGATTCATCTTGGTTTGTTTAGAAGCTTGAAGAACTTGCCATATGTCCAAACAAGCTAAACATGGATATCCTGATTAAAAGTGGAATAACTTCTTAAACATAACTCTTTTGGGATTGATTCAACTTCATGGATACTCTCCACTGAATAATGATTCCAGATCAAGCTTATTACGCAGTGATTCATATTGGTTTGTTTAGAAGCATGAAGAACTTGCCATATGTCCAAACAGGCTAAATATGGATATCCTGATTAGAAAGTGGAATAACTTCTTCAACATAACTCCTATGGGATTTATTAAACTTCATGAAAGACTCTCCATTTATTAATGGTTCCAAAACAAGCTTCTTACATTCTGATTCATCCTGGTTTGATTAGAAGCTTGCAGACTTTCCCATATGTCCAAACATGCTAAACATGGATATCCTGATTAGAAAGTGGAATAACTTCTTAAACATAACTCCTTTGTGATTTATTTAACTTCATGGATACTGTCCACTGAATAATGTTTCCAAATCAATCTTCTTACATAGTGATTCATCCTGGTTTGATTAGGAGCTTGAAGAACTTGCCACATGTCCAAATAGGCTAAACACGGATATCCTGATTAGAAAGGGGAATAACTTATAAAACATAACTCCTTTGGGATTTATTCAACTTAATGGATACTCTCCACTGAATAATGGTTCCAAATAAAGCTTCTTACATAGTTATTCATCCTGGTTTGATTAGAAGCTACAAGAACTTACCATATGTCCAAACAGGCTAAACATGAATATCCTGATTAGAAAGTGAAATAACTTCTTAAACAAAACTCCTTTGAGATTGATACAACTTCATGGATACTCTCCACTGAATAATGGTTCCAAATCAATCTTCTTACATAGTGATTCATCCTGGTTTGATTAGGAGCTTGAGGAACTTGCCATATGTCCAAATAGGCTAAACATGGATATCCTGATTAGAAAGTGGAATAACTTCTTAAACATAACTCCCTTGGGATTTATTCAACTTCATGGATACTATCCACTGAATAATGGTTCTAAATCAAGCTTCTTACATAGTGATTCATCCTGGTTTGATTAGAAGCTACAAGAACTTACCATATGTCCAAACAGACTAAACATGAATATCCTGATTAGAAAATGGAATAACTTCTTAAACATAACTCCTTTGAGATTGATACAACTTCATGGATACTCTACACTGAATAATGGTTCCAAATCAAGCTTCTTACATAGTGATTTATCCTGGTTTGATTAGAAGCTACAACAACTTGTCATATATCCAAACAGGCTAAACATGGATATCCTGATTAGATAGTGGAATAACTTCTTAAACATAACTCCTTTGGGATTGATTCAACTTCATGGATACTCTCCACTGAATAATGGTTCCAGATCAAGCTTTTTTCATATTGATTCATCTTGGTTTGTTTAGAAGCTTGAAGAACTTGCCATATGTCCAAACAAGCTAAACATTGATTAAAAGTGGAATAACTTCTTAAACATAACTCCTTTGGGATTGATTCAACTTCATGGATATTCTCCGCTGAATAATGATTCCAAATCAATCTTATTACGTAGTGATTCAACTTGGTTTGTTTAGAAGCATGAAGAACTTGCCATATGTCCAAAAGGCTAAACATGGATATCATGATTAGAAAGTGGAATAACTTCTTCAACATAACTCCTATGGGATTTATCCAACTTCATGAAAGACTTTCCATTGATTAATGGTTCCAAAACAAGCTTCTTACATAGTGATTCATCCTGGTTTGATTAGAAGCTTGCAGACTTTGCCATATGTCCAAACATGCTAAACATGGATATCCGGATTAGAAAGTGGAATAACTTCTTAAACATAACTCCTTTGGGATTTATTCAACTTCATGGATACTCTCCACTGAATAATTGTTCCAAATCAATCTTCTTACATAGTGATTCATCCTGGTTTGATTAGGAGCTTGAAGAACTTGCCATATGTCCAAACAGGCTAAACATGGATATCCTGATTAGAAAGTGGAATAACTTCTTAAACATAACTCCTTTGGGATTTATTAAACTTCATGGATACACTCCACTGAATAATGGTTCCAAATCAAGCTTCTTACATAGTGATTCATCCTGGTTTGATTAGAAGCTACAAGAACTTGCCATATGTCCAAACAGGCTAAACATGGATATCATGATTAGAAAGTGGAATAACTTCTTAAACATAACTCCTTTGGGATTGACTCAACTTTATGTATACTCTCCACTGAATAATGGTTCCAGATAAAGCTTCTTACATAGTGATTTATCTTGGTTTGTTTAGAAGCTTGAAGAACTTGCCATATGTCCAAACAGGCTGAACATGGATATACTGATTAGAAAGTACAATAACTTCTTAAACATAATTCCTTTGGGATTGATTCAACTTCATGGCTACTCTCCACTGAATAATTATTTCAGATCAAGCTTATTTTGCAGTGATTCATCTTGGTTTGTTTAGAAGCATGAAGAACTTGCCATATGTCCAAACAGGCTAAACATGGATATCCTGATTAGAAAGTGGAATAACTTCTTAAACATAATTCATTTGGGATTTATTCAACTTCATGGATACTCTCCACTGAATAATGGTTCCAAATCAAGCTTCTTACATAATGATTCATCCTGGTTTGATTAGAAGCTACAAGAACTTGCCATATGTCCAAACATGCTAAACATGGATATCCTGATTAGAAAGTGGAATAATTTCTTCAACAAAACTCCTATGGGATTTATTCAACTTCATGAAAGACTCTCCATTGATTAATGGTTCCAAAACAAGCTTCTTACATAGTGATTCATCCTGGTTCGATTAGAAGCTACAAGAACTTGCCATATGTCCAAACAGGCTAAACATGGATATCCTGATTAGAAAGTGGAATAACTTCTTAAACATAACTCCTTTGGGATTCATTCAACTTTATTGATACTCTCCACTGAATAATGGTTCCAAATCAAGAGTCTTATGTAGTGATTCATCCTGGTTTGATTAGAAGCTTCAAGAACTTACCATATGTCCAAAGAGGCTAAACATGAATATCCTGATTAGAAAGTGGAATAACTTCTTAAACATAACTCCTTTGTGATTTATTCAACTTCATGGATACTCTCCACTGAATAATGGTTCCAAATCAATCTTCTTACATAGTGATTCATCCTGGTTTGATTAGGAGCTTGAAGAACTTGCCACATGTCCAAATAGGCTAAACATGGATATCCTGATTAGAAAGTGGAATAACTTCTTAAACATAACTCCTTTGGGATTTATTCAACTTAATGGATACTCTCCACTGAATAATGGTTCCAAATAAAGCTTCTTACATAGTGATTCATCCTGGTTTCATTAGAAGCTACAAGAACTTACCATATGTCCAAACAGGCTAAACATGAATATCCTGATTAGAAAGTGAAATAACTTCTAAAACATAACTCCTTTGAGATTGATACAACTTCATGGATACTCTCCACTGAATAATGGTTCCAAATCAATCTTCTTACATAGTGATTCATCCTGGTTTGATTAGGAGCTTGAAGAACTTGCCATATGTCCAAATAGGCTAAACATGGAAATCTTGATTAGAAAGTGGAATAACTTCTTAAACATAACTCCTTTGGGATTTATTCAACTTCATGGATACTCTCCACTGAATAATGGTTCCAAATCAAGTTTCTTACATAGTGATTCATCCTGGTTTGATTAGAAGCTACAAGAACTTACCATATGTCCAAACAGACTAAACATGAATATCCTGATTAGAAAATGGAATAACTTCTTAAACATAACTCCTTTGAGATTGATACAACTTCATGGATACTCTACACTGAATAATGGTTCCAAATCAAGCTTCTTACATAGTGATTTATCCTGGTTTGATTAGAAGCTACAAGAACTTGTCATATGTCCAAACAGGCTAAACATGGATATCCTGATTAGATAGTGGAATAACTTCTTAAACATAACTCCTTTGGGATTGATTCAACTTCATGGATACTCTCCACTGAATAATGGTTCCAGATCAAGCTTCTTACATATTGATTCATCTTGGTTTGTTTAGAAGCTTGAAGAACTTGCCATATGTCCAAACAAGCTAAACATGGATATCATGATTAAAAGTGGAATAACTTCTTAAACATAACTCCTTTGGGATTGATTCAACTTCATGGATACTCTCCGCTGAATAATGATTCCAGATATATCTTATTACACCGTGATTCAACTTGGTTTGTTTAGAAGCATGAAGAACTTGCCATATGTCCAAGAAGGCTAAACATGGATATCATGATTAGAAAGTGGAATAACTTCTTCAACATAACTCCTATGGGATTTATCCAACTTCATGAAAGACTTTCTATTGATTAATGGTTCCAAAACAAGCTTCTTACATAGTGATTCATCCTGGTTTGATTAGAAGCTTGCAGACTTTGCCATATGTCCCAACAGGCTAAACATGGATATCCGGATTAGAAAGTGGAATAACTTCTTAAACATAACTCCTTTGGGATTTATTCAACTTCATGGATACTCTCCACTGAATAATGGTTCCAAATCAATCTTCTTACATAGTGAGTCATCCTGGTTTGATTAGGAGCTTGAAGAACTTGCCATATGTCCAAACAGGCTAAACATGGATATCCTGATTAGAAAGTGGAATAACTTCTTAAACATAACTCCTTTGGGATTTATTCAACTTCATGGATATTCTCCACTGAATAATGGTTCCAAATCAAGCTTCTTACATAGTGATTCATCCTGGTTTGATTAGAAGCTACAAGAACTTGCCATATGTCCAAACAGGCTAAACATGGATATCCTGATTAGAAAGTGGAATAACTTCTTAAACATAACTCCTTTGGGATTGATTCAACTTTATGGATACTCTCCACTGAATAATGGTTCCAGATCAAGCTTCTTACATAGTGATTTATCTTGGTTTGTTTAGAAGCTTGAAGAACTTGTCATATGTCCAAACATGCTAAACATGGATATACTGATTAGAAAGTACAATAACTTCTTAAACATAACTCCTTTGGGATTGATTCAACTTCATGGATACTCTCCACTGAATAATGATTCCAGATCAAGCTTATTTCGTAGTGAGTCATCTTGGTTTGTTTAGAAGAATGAAGAACTTGCCATATGTCCAAACAGGCTAAACATGGATATCCTGATTAGAAAGTGGAATAACTTCTTAAACATAATTCGTTTGGGATTTATTCAACTTCATGGATACTCTCCACTGAATAATGGTTCCAAATAAAGCTTCTTATATAGTGATTCATCCTGGTTTGATTAGAAGCTACAAGAACTTGCCATATGTCCAAACAGGCTAAACATGGATATCCTGATTAGAAAGTGGAATAATTACTTCAACAAAACTCCTATGGGATTTATTCAACTTCATGAAAGACTCTCCATTGTTTAATGGTTCCAAAACAAGCTTGTTACATAGTGATTCATCCTGGTTTGATTAGAAGCTACAAGAACTTGCCATATGTCCAAACAGGCTAAACATGGATATCCTGATTAGAAAGTGGAATAACTTCTTAAACATAACTCCTTTGGGATTCATTCAACTTTATTGATATTCTCCACTGAATAATGGTTCCAAATCAAGATTCTTACGTAGTGATTCATCCTGGTTTGATTAGAAGCTTCAAGAACTTACCATATGTCCAAAGAGGCTAAACATGAATATCCTGATTAGAAAGTGGAATAACTTCTTAAACATAACTCCTTTGAGATTGATACAACTTCGTAAATACTCTCCACTGAATAATGGTTCCAAATCAAGCTTCTTACATAGTGATTCATCCTGGTTTGATTAGAAGCTACAAGAACTTGCCATATGTCAAAACTAGCTAAACGTGGATATCCTGATTTGAAAGTGGAATAACTTCTTAAACATAAATCCTTTGGGATTGATTCAATTTCATGGATACTCTCCACTGAATAATGGTTCCAGATCAAGCTTCTTACATAGTGATTCATCTTGGTTTGTTTAGAAGATTGAAGAACTTGCCATATGTCCAAACATGCTAAACATGGATATCCTGGTTAGAAAGTGGAATAACTTCTTAAACATAACTCCTTTGGGATTCATTCAACTTTATTGATACTCTACACTGAATAATGGTTCCAAATCAAGATTCTTACGTAGTGATTCATTCTGGTTTGATTAGAAGCTTCAAGAACTTACCATATGTCTAAAGAGGCTAAACATGAATATCCTATTTAGAAAGTGGAATAACTTCTTAAACATAACTCCTTTGAGATTGATACAACTTCATGGATACTCTCCACTGAATAATGGTTCCAAATCAAGCTTCTTACATAGTGATTCATCATGGTTTGATTAGAAGCTACAAGAACTTGCCATATGTCAAAACAGGCTAAACGTGGATATCCTGATTTGAAAGTGGAATAACTTCTTAAACATAAATCCTTTGGGATTGATTCAATTTTATGGATACTCTCCACTTAATAATGGTTCCAGATCAAGCTTCTTACATAGTGATTCATCTTGGTTTGTTTAGAAGCTTGAAGAACTTGCCATATGTTCAAACAGGCTAAACATGGATATCCTGATTAAAAGTGGAATAACTTCTTAAACATAACTCCTTTGGGATTGATTCAATTTTATGGATACTCTCCGCTGAATAATGATTCCAGATCAAGCTTATTACGTAGTGATTCATCTTGGTTTGTTTAGAAGCATGAAGAACTTGCCATATGTCCAAACATGCTTATCATGGATATCCTGATTAGAAAGTGGAATAACTTCTTCAACATAACACCTATGGGATTTATTCAACCTCATGAAAGACTCTCCATTGATTAATGGTTCCAAAACAAGCTTCTTACATAGTGATTCATCCTGGTTTGATTAGAAGCTTGTAGACTTTGCTATATGTCCAAACAGGCTAAACATGGATATCCTGATTAGAAAGTGGAATAACTTCTTAAACAAAACTCCTTTGGGATTTATTCAACTTCATGGATACTCTCCACTGAATAATGGTTCCAAATCAATATTCTTACATAGTGATTCATCCTGGTTTGATTAGGAGCTTGAAGAACTTGCCATATGTCCAAACAGGCTAAACATGGATATCCTGATTAGAAAGTGGATTAACTTCTTAAACATAACTCCTTTGGGGATTTATTCAACTTCATGGATACTCTCCACTGAATAATGGTTCCAAATCAAGCTTCTTACATAGTGATTCATCCGGGTTTGATTAGAAGCTTGAAGAACTTGCCATATGTCCAAACATGCTAAACATGGATATCCTGGTTAGAAAATTGAATAACTTCTTAAACATAACTCCTTTGGGATTCATTCAACTTTATGGATACTCTCCACTGAATAATGGTTCCAAATCAAGCTTCTTTTGTAGTGATTCATCCTGGTTTGATTAAAAGCTTCAAGAACTTACCATATGTCCAAACAGGTTAAACATGAATATCCTGATTAGTATTGAGATGAAGAATCAAATAAAGATTATTGACATGAAGAGAAATGATGAAGACAAGGCAGAAGAATGAATCAAGAAAGACTGGTCTGTACAAGGCTGTACAGTTTGATCTATTCTCTGCCATAAGTGAAGTGCAAGGCAAGCAAGGGTTATGAGTGATCAAGGAGTGAAGGAGAAGTCTTCAGGAAACTGTTGTGTCTGCTTTTGGCCAAGAGAGACGTTGGGGGAATCTGCCAAGAGGAGAATCACATGTTGGCTTAAGCAATTCAAATACAAGGAGCTGTCACTTTCACTCCCTGAACCTGTCCCCTTGTCTCTTTCTGTTTAGCCTTTGTTTATTCATTTTATTGTATCTATAAATGCTGTAATCAGAACCTGAATGCAAGTAAGGGAATTATTCTCCTCTCTCTCTTCATTTTCGAAATCTCTCTTCCTCTCTAGTTCATCATGTTCTTAATTCTCCAGAAACAAACTCTTACTTAAATCTCTCATTCTAACACTTCATTCTCAATAATCTCTTCCTAAATCTATGATTCTCACATATTACTCAGTTACATTCTCAATTCTAACATGGTATCAGAGCTCCTAAGCTCTTGAGACCTCTTTCTTACTCAACTTCCGCAAATCAAACTCTGTTTCATCTTTACTCTGTTTCTCCTACTCTGTTTTTACTCTGTTTTCTCCATTCTGGTTCTCAGTTTTTTATTGTCAAACTTCATGATACTCTCTCCTTCTTCCATAAACTCTTTCTTAATCTAAGCTCCTAATCCTTTTTTTCTTTTTTTTCGAAAATTCTATCTAGTTCTTCAAATTTCTGGATTCTTCATGTTTATCCATTGGTCCATAGCGTTGTCCACTGGATAAAAGAAAATCAGCCATGGAAATGAAGATAGAAAGCCTAATTCCAGTAACCCTTGAGGGTCCTAACTACCTGCTATGGTCAAGAGTGGCCAGAGTTACCTTGGGAAGTCATGGACTTTAGGACAACCACATCATAAAGGCTGCAGCTTCAAAGAGGATGGCTCAAGAGGAGATTCAGACGAGTGGCCTGAAGAATGAAGACAAGTGGGTTCAAGAAGACCAGCTAGCACTTGAGATCATTCACAGCTCTCTCTCAGATTTAATATTGTTTATGGGAATCTCTCCAACCTGAGAGTGTTTGAAGTCAAGAGGATTATCAACAACTTCAGCCAGGAGAAATTGGAGTTTAATCAGTATTTTGGCAAGTTTAGAAGCTTGTGGGCAGAACTAGATACACTGAGGCCATTCTCAGTTGATCCAGATGTCATAAGAGAAAGATATGAACAAGACAAGGTCTTTAGTCTTCTCCTGAATCTAAGCCCATCCTACAACCAGTTGATCAAGCATGTTCTGAGGGAAGATAAACTTCCTGACCTAGATGGTGTGTGTGCTCTAGTTCAGAGAGAACAAACATCACACACTCTCTTTACAAAGGAAAGGAAGCCTGCTCCCAAGGATATACACAGCAAGAATGGAA
>MU108805.1:0-22364 GCA_012274485.2 Sinapis alba | reverse complement strand
CGGTGAAGGTGGCGGAGGCCTCGATGGACATGTTCACTCCGCCGTGCTCCCCGAATTCGTGTCGGATGCTTGCCAGCGCCACAGCGGGGTCAGCTTCACATGCCATCAGTGAAGATTTCTTTGCAACCATGGCGTCTCCGTCTTCCATATCACGGTCGTTTCGTTTCTTGGTGAGGGGATTTTGGGTATTGAGGATATGGGCCATAGCAAATTTTTTTGTTAAAAAGGAACTTTGTTTGGAAATGAGAAATGGAAATAATTTTGGTGTTAAGAAAAGGTGAGGAGAGTGTTATATATAGAGAAATGTTAAGAAAAGGTGAGGAGAGTGTTATATATAGAGAAACAATGTTGCCCATATTTCTTTCATTACTGTATATTTAATGTAAGATCAACTTTAATGATAGTATTTAAAAGCACTAGTAGTTTTTGACAGATTTTTTATTAAAAATAATAATAAGCAAATAAAAAGTAGAAGAGATGGAGAAATAATATTAAGAGACTTTAACAGCAGTTTTGCATTAGAAATTCTCAATAATTAGTGAAAAATTCTATGCCACTTATCCTTAATAGCTTTTTTACCATTAAATTTTGATGATACAACTAAACTCTTATAAAATATTAATATTTTAGTAAAAAAAAACTAATTTAAGAAACTTACCAATATTGATACTTTAAAACATTTTGAAAAGGTCTTATTTTAATTTTAATGTTTGGTAAAACCTCAAAAATAAAATAACATTATATTAAACTTTTAAAATTGTATGTTTTATATAATAGTCTTTATATTTAACAAAATTTAATTAAAACCATAATTTTTTTACAATAACTATAAAATATCTAACAGGATTATTATAAAACAACATTAATAAAAAAAAAATTATATTATAGTAAAATATGCATATAAATAAAAATACATAAACTAAATCATTAAATTTACGGTAGATACTATATATATGGATGAGTGTTTTTTAACTCCTGTTAAATACTATGGATGAAAATGCCCTAAGACATTGTTAATTTACACATTTGATAACAGAAGCTATGGATGAATAACAACACGACGGTAAATTGAATTGTACTATTATGTATTATTCAGAAAAGTGTGTACTCATTCACGTGTTCCCTGTCTAACTCTTTGGAAGGTACCGCTCTTGGGGGTTTGTTGTTGTTGTTCTCGTTATCGTCGTAAGATAAACGTTTTAGTTAGGTACACTAATAGTTACGTAAATTATTTTGATATGTAGTGTGAAATAGAAAGTACAGACAACTTCTCTTTGCACCTAGCTCTGTTCTGTTTTTCCGATTCACTATCAATGTACTGTTCCGAAAACCCCTTTTTGTGGGAGATTTAATGAATAAAATATTTTTAGAAAGTACATATAACTTTTCTTTGCATAATGTGAAATCGTTAGGGTGAGATAAGAAAAACTGTAAATTTAATGTAATGGATATAATGGATGCATGATATCGGTCACGCACGTTTTCATATTTAAAAAAATGAAAAAATAATTAGGAAATTCAAGATATATTGTAGTATCATTTTGTCAATATTACCAGGGTTCATAGCTCTTGACTAGTCGGCATTTGTGAAAGGTTCTTTGCTAATTAAAAACTTGTTACTTGCTACGGAACTCATAAAATATTATTACAAAGACAACATCTCATCTAAATTTGCTCTGAAGATTGATTTATCCAAAGCGTTTGATACACTTCAGTGGAGTGTTTTTTTATATCAAAACGTTGGAAACAATGGACTTTCCTTGTATCTTTCATTTATTAGATCTCTCTTTGTGAAATGTCATCTTTTTTGGTACTGGTAAATGGAGAGTTAACTGGTTATTTACAAAGTGAAAGAAGGTTTCGACAAGGTTGTGCTTCGTCTCTACACTTTTTTTTCATTTATACAAATGTGCTGCCTAAGTTGCTGGACAAATCAGGAGTGATTACAGACAGAGATAACATCCTAAATGCAAGAAAAATTGGCTTAACTCATTTGAGTTTTGCTGATGATCTGTTGATCTTTACTGATGACAAAATATGATCAATAAATATATATAGCATCATCGAGGTCTTTGAATATTTTGGAAAAATTTATGGACTGAAAACCAGTATTAAAAAAATCACTATATATTATGCATTGATGCAAGACAATGTAAGGCAACAACATGACCAAAGATATAACTTCACGTCACGAGCTTTGTATGTGCATTATCTTGTGTTTTCATTACCAACAAAAAGAATGGTAAAAATAAACTATGGGATCTTGATAGAGAAAATCTGAACTCGTATTGGTCAGTGAACAAACTGATTCATATCTTTAACTGGGAGATATCAACTCATTTTCTCCGGAATCTTTAGCTGGGAGATATCAACTCATTGTACCAGGAACATGCATTAAAGAAATTGATAGTCTATGTTCTGATTTATTAGGGTAGGAACATGCTCTGAACACGTCAAAGGCAAAAGTATCTTGGATAGTCATCACTCACGAGAAATGTGAAGGAGGCTTGAGTCTTCGTTCTTTAAAAGTCACTACAACCATCTTTATTGGTTAAGTGGATACAAACCTACGTGATGAAGGAGAAATAATCCTTGTCAATCAGCAAATCAACAACATCCAGCTCATGGATGTTGCATAAACTCGTGAAACTTCGAGGCAAAGTTAAAGAGCTCTAAACAATGAAAGTGGGAGATGGCAACAAAATTTCATTCTGGTAGGATTTTTAGTTAACAATGGTCAGGCTGCATGACTTGTTTGGGTTAAGGGGATGCATAAACATGTTTTTTTTTTTTCAAATTCACTAGTTAGCAATGGTGGTGGCTACAAGACACAAAAACGTCAGATAGTTGATATTCTAAATGAGCTAGAAGTTATCATTGAGGATCAAAAAGGAAAAATGTTGAATGAGGAAGATTTATCTCTCTGGAAACTGATGATAAATATAAGTCGGTTTTCAAGACCAAAGTCACATTGGAGTTACTTATAAGGAAAGAACAAAGAGTCTTCTGGTGGAAAGGGGTTTGGTTTAAACACCATACACAAAGTATGCTTTCTTTCACTGGATTGCAATCCATAACAGATTAGCTACCAGAGAAAGAATGACCTTTTGGAAATAAGGTGTTAACCCATCTTGTGCACTTTGCCTTGCTCCACAAGAAACAAAAGATCCTTTTTTTAGTGTAGCCACTTTTCTGAAGTCTGGTCCATCCTTATGCGTGACATTTTTCAGACTTTCATGTACCACAAAATGGTCATAGATTATGACTCTCATAATTGATGATAGCAGGGGCTTTCTTAGGAACTTCCTCACTCGATACACTTTGTAGGCCAGAATTCATACTCTCTGGAGAGACAGAAAACGAACGAAGACATGGTGCTCGCAAGATCAACAAAGACCTCAAAAAGATACTAGATCGCCAAGTCAGGAATCACTGTCTCTCTTTTTGCCAATTGGGAGAGTAAAAATATGTTGAAGGATTATCATTGTGGCTAGCCACAAGATGGTTGTTTTATAGTTCACTCATTTGTAGTGTTCATAAAACCATGAAGCGCTTGTTGTAAGAATTTATTTTTTTGAATAAATTTAACATATATTCAAAATATATGTTGTAGTATCATTTATACTTGGAAAATTGAGGTCGAGCTTTTAAATTATAATTTGATGAAATTTTTGTCAGAAAAGAGATATTTTTTCCCTTTTTTGCTTCACGATTAGAAAACATATTATTTATGGAAAATTTCACCAAATAAAAAAGTTATATTTCACGAAGTAACCAAAACAACTTGTGTGTTAGAATAGCATACATATTATTAGATAAGAAGACAAATTATCCTCAGATTTATTCTTTTCATTCACACGCATCTTAAACAAATGTGGGGTTTGGTAAGAAAGGAAGAGATTACAAAAGGGGTGATGTAGTGTTCAATATTTGATAAAAGCTGAGGGAAACAATATTTGATTTAAAGAAAAAGCTTTGATATCAATTTCTAGAAGGTTTGAAATGATTGTTTTTAGATAAAGTTCCAATTATTGACGGGGTAACATCTGTGTGCGGCGGATTATCAAGGAAGTACAGCAGCCACCATTTTGGTTAAGAGTTTGTTCTTTTAAGATTTAAAATTTATGTATGACGCCAACAATTGGCAATTTAAGCTGGAACTTCAATTCACTACAGATCCGGTGTGTTGGTTTGTCAAATGGTAGAACAATAATAGTATCTGAGAAGCATTTCCAAAAAAACTGAATTAAAGGGTTAAATCGATCACTAATACAGTTAGCTGTACAAATAATTGTAGATTACAATACATTTGTTAGGTTCTGGTATGCATATCTGTGGTGTAAATGGGGAAAAGATGTAGAAGATGATGTATGTAGTAGTATACTAAGTTTAGTGTAAGGGAGTTATAGTATAGCATGTGGTAGGTAGTATAACTATTTATGCTAGGATACTATACTATTTAATATGTAATATATGATGTCTCATTATCATTATAAAGTGGAGTTAATTTGTATGTATTATTCTTTTGGTGTATAATATAGGGTTTTTAGTGATTTAAACTTCCAACTATTTTTAAATTGGATAAAAAACCTCTAACTAAAATTTTATGTTTTTAAACCTCCAACTATTTAACCGTTAATGTCGTTAACCTTCCGTTAACAAAATCATTTTTTCTTAACGGAGACCCGTTAAATCGAAACGCAGCGTTTCATATAATCACGAAAATGGCACGAATATTTTAGTGATTTAAACCCTCAACTATTTTTAAATCGGATGAAAAACCTCCAACTAAAACTTTACGTTTTTAAACCCTCTACTATTAAACCTTTAATGCCTTTAACCCTCTCTAAACAAAATCATCTTTTCTGAACATGAACTGTTAAATTGAAACACAAAGTTTCATGTAATCACATAAATGACACAAAATGCTTAAAATCCTCTATATCAATGGGCAATGACAATCATAATTCATCCTCAAATATAAAAAAAATTAGAGTTCTTCCTTTTCAAGAACCATCAAAGGTGAGATTAGTCAAAAAATTGTGTTGTTTTTAATTTTAATTCTCTCTCTCTCCCGTTAAATTAGGGTTCTTTTTTCTTTTCAAAAATCATCGAAAGTGAGATAATTGAATGTTAAATAAATGAATAGGAGAGAAAGAATTAGAAGTAGAAACAACACAAATTTTTGACTTATATCACTTTCCGATGGTTCTTAAAAATGAAAAAGAACTCTCTAGTTTTTTTATATTGAGGATGAATTGTCATTGTCATTGCCATTGATATAAGGGGGTTTTAAGCATTTCGTGTCATTTATGTGATTACATGAAATTCTGAGTTTCAATTTAACTGTTCTCCATTAAAAAAAAATGATTTTGTTTACTGAGGGTTAAATGCATTAAATGTTTAATAGTTGAGGGTTTAAAAATATAAAGTTTTAGTTGAAGGTTTTCCATCCGATTTAAAAATAGTTGAGGGTTTAAATCACTAAAATATCATTTGATTATACAAATCTTGTGTCGTTTTCGTGATTATATGAAATGATGCGTTTTGATTTAACGGGTCTCCGTTAAGAAAAAACGATTTGGTTAACAGAAGGTTAACAGAAGGTTAACGATATTAACGGTTTAATAGTTGGAGGTTTAAAAACATAAAATTTTAGTTGGAGGTTTTTTATCCGATTTAAAAATAGTTAAGGGTTTAAATCACTAAAAAACCCTATAATATAGCATATCTTACCAAGTTTATCAATGCATGATTTTTGTGTGCAAGGTTACTATACTATTTAACATGTACTATAGAATATCTTTGTTCTATTGGCTTGTTACATTCCATTAATGTTGATTTTTTTTTTTTGAAATATTGTAGAATGGACAAATTATGATTACATGAATAAACCTACCAACTATGTGTGAATATTTGTAATGAAATAGTTTAATTTATCCAATCTAGTAAAATCAATATCATTTGCATGAATTCATTTATCCAATCTAGTTTAATGTGTTGACACCCTACTCCTCCTCGTATTATATGCAACATGCCAACTTTATATGTGCCCTAACATAACTGGCAGCTGCTTTTGGATTGCAATACATCAATATGCATTTGATGTCTTCTCCACTTTCGATCCACATTCATCCATGTAGGTTGTGTCTTTGAAGTGTAAATTCCTCCACTAAATGAAAATATGTTCATATATTACATTACACCTTACCACCACATTTATTAAACTAACTTTTTTAAAAAAATATAGTCCTTGCACTTCCTATATTAGTTATGTAGAAATATCATGTTCTACTTGATGTAGAAGAAATATTGATCGATATAATTGACTTCATTTAAATTCGTATACTTTTCATATTCGCCATATAAACTTCAACAGCTCATTACCGGTGCATCTTCTAACAGTAAAAAAGAGTCAACAAACCATTTTATACTACCCAATAACAATATAATAGACAACAATGCAAAACCAAATCTTTCTTTTGAATACAATTACATCATCTCCTATGCAAGTCGTATCTCCTCCTATGCCTTTTGATTTTTCTCCTTCGCAACTCCATAGGCTCCATCTCCAATCACTTTGCCTCCTTTTCCGACTTAGTCATCTCCACCTGGAAACTCAACATCACTATCACCACCGATTGTTTCATCATAACCATTATTTTTTCCTTCACCATTGTCGTATCCATTGTCTCTTAAACTTCTCCAACCGTGTCTTCTTTTCTTCCACCCCTCCTAATTTCCTATAATTGTAATATACTATTTTGTGTAGAGATTCTCCCATGGACTATTAAGTGTCTTTCTCAACAACAACGTTATATCTTCTATAATTCTTCTGTCCACCGTGCTTACACGCCGAAGACTTTAACAAATTTTCAACACCACATTATGTACTATAAAGACAATGGTAAAATATAAACAATGTGTTTTGAAAGTTGTTACGGTCTCGTATCAACCCCTTTCACGCGTATGTAAGGAGTAGATAGTATATTTGGGAAAAATTATCATATCCTTCCTTTACTTCTTTTTTAAAAATATTAATTATATTTCATTAAACAACCTTAAAAAGGGAAAAATCGGACGAGAACCATCTAGTACACCTGAAAAACAGAGGTTTGCAAGGTTACAAGGAAACATAATGAAAACAATCACACACATAAAATCTACAGCAAATCGGATGAGGGAAAGAAAGACTGTGGAGGCAGAGCCTCCTCCTCCGATGAACATTGGAAACATGCAGATCTGATTATCTGGAGTTTCATGGTGGTAGGTTTTCCAAGCCGACCAATCAATCTGTAATTGTGTAACTTCAACGCGTTGTCACCTTGTAGGCGTCTTCACGGCTTCAAATCGCCAAACTCACATAAGAATTTAAATCGAGAGCCTTAACCGCCTATAATGAGAGGGAGCTTCACCGTTTCACGGGTCCGAGCCACTATATGTTCCTCCTCAATCACTCCACTCAAGATATTGACCGCGTCGGTGAGGAAGCATATAAAGGGAACCAACATCGCGGTGAGCAGATCCGCCGTCAACAAAGCTTTCTCCTAAACTTCAAAGAAAAATCATAGGACTTTCCATATACGCCTCCACCATCCTCTAATGGAGAGCAGCTACTGTCGGGTGACGAGCCACCAAGACCCACAAGTTTTCCTTATTGGTCCGTCGCTCCAGGGACCAAGACAAAGCTAAAGCGGAAGAGAAGAGGAAGCACCTCTAGATTACCATCGAACGATAGCAAATCCGCTATTAAGTTTTGTTGCCGAGGGAAGGGAAAGGTGGGAGACTGCCTCACGAGCCGACATAATACGCCTGAGACCGGATCTGCTCAATCCTAATTGCCAGATCTGAAAAGTTGTAAAGAAAAAAAAAATTAAAAGCGTGTGAAATATTGCATAGAGAAATTGGAATACGACCGAGGCTAGAGTGCTATTTTACCAATTTTTTCTTCATTATTGTTATTTTTGCAAATATTTTATTATTTATTGTGTTTATTTTGTCTAATAATATCTACTCATTGTAAATGAATTTTTTAATATATACTTTCAGAGTCATTTATCAAATATTTTTATTTGATAATTTTATATGAATGGCTGTGATCTCTATCTAATGACGTTGGCTACCCTTATCTTTCTAATGATAGATCAAGTTAAAGGGCATCTTCAAAACAAAATTAGAAATCAATAGCACGAACCTTATGATGGACTACTTTCACAATTTTCTAATCTATTACCTAGCATGTACTAATTCATCAACGAAGAGAAAGATGTCAAGTTGCAATTTTGTTGCCATAAAAAACGTGGGTAATACAAATACAATACAAGGCACACAAGTGGATATGTACATAAAGTGAAGTTGACGTGCGTTGGGTGAGTGTTGAATATTCAAACTCGTGATAGTACTGATTAGATAAGCGTTACACTTAGAGCTGGGAATTTAAGTTTTTATATGTGGATCTCGTCCTCTTTGATCTGCTGTAAGGTGGATATGGGTTGACCAATTCAAAAAGTTCAATATGCAGATGTAGTATCTGGTCGAGTCGGTTTTAAACGGAGCAAGTGCGAATTAGTTGAATTTGGATCGCGAATATCCGTTAATCCATAAAAAAAAATATAAAAAAAGTTTCATACAAAATAATAATATATATAATTATAAATATAATTATACCTTTATTTCTTTTGTAAAGAAAGCAATAAAATAATGTAAATTATTCAAAGTAAATTTCTTTTAACCGTTCAATACGTGAACTTATTTGTTTTTGGTTCAATTCTTCAACTAGTTATGTTTAACCATTTTCATACATAAATTTTCAAATTGAGTCCAGTTAACACAGTTACATTAACAGAAAATAAATTTTAGAGAAATTATATCAAATAATGTTTTTAAGTTTTATCATAAAAAAGCTTCCAAATAGAAAAATGATCAAAATATTTCATTAAAAATATAAAAAACCCTTATATACAAATAAAAAATAGTTTTTTTTTATAGTTTTGAATTATATATTTTCAAATTCGAACTTTTTATAAACCTTTATTTTTAAAAAATATATTTTTCAAAACTTTTTTTAATTTTTTTTTCAAATTTTCTTTTTCAAATTTGAAAAATATTTTTTGAAACTATTTTTAATTTTTAATATATATATATATTTTTTAAAGAATTTAAACTTCAATCCCCAGATTCCACCCATTAACTTTAAACTTTAAGTCTAGATTAATTAATCTTAGATGTATAAGTGTATATTTACTTATTTAATAAAATATTTAGGTCATTTTGATCATTGGAGGCTATATTTATAATAAAAATTTTTTAGGGTTATCCTAAAGTGTTTCTCTAATTTTTATTTTATTTTTAATATATTAATATTTTAAACATTGATGAATATCAAAAAAAAATACAAAGCCTAAAATTCATGAAAGAATTAAAAATGTGAAAGTTTCTTGTAAAAATAAACTTTAAGAAAATAAATATTAAATGAAAAGGTTGTAATTTCATTTTATTTTTAGTAAACAAATCAAATTTGAAATGAAACTTGAAAAATTCAATTTTTTGAAAAAGTACATTTCTGGAAAATACATTGCTTTCTTTTGTTAACTCAATCACAAACTTAACCAATTTATTATATAGTTTAGAAAGTTTATGGAATGCATAGAGAACTTTTATGATTACTAACGACTTCCACTACGCTACACACAATTTATTTATTTTAAAAAATTATCATTTTATGTGTATGTGAATTGTTGTATTTTATTTTATATTTTAAAATTTAGTATAACTAATTTGAAAATTTTGTGTTATTTTGTAGGGAATGTAGATCATCTTAATTGAAAAATATAAATTATGTCATCAATAAATAAATAGGAAGAAAAAAATTCTCAAATAATGCACTTAAAATATCATTATAGATTACATTGTTAATGTGAAATCAAATTCTGTAATATATCTAAAACCATTTTTAATATTTTTTGATTGTGTAATATTTAATTTAGTAAATCAAATTTAATATTATGTAAAGTAAAATGAACTATAGTATATATAATATAATATAAAATTTTATTAAAATAATACTTAATTCATTTTGTTATATTTTTATTCTTTTTATTTATCATTTTGAAATTTTAACTTATGATTGGTTGATTTCTTATATTGATATCATTTTTTGTATAAAAGTTTGACATATTTGTTAGGATAAAACAATAATTGGTTGATTAGTTTTCATTTCTTATTAGAGGTCTATTAGTTAATTTTGGATATTTTCTGTATATTAAAATAAAAATATTGTTTTATATATTATTTTTCTTCAATTGCTATATGATAGTTTTTAGTGTGGTTGCATGTAGTATTCATAATTTTGTGGTTTTTATTTAAAATATTTCATGAGTTTTGTGGTTATATTTTATGTTTTGGTCCGTGTTAGTTTCTCGATTTTTGGTATTTTGTTTACATAATTTTATATTTAATAGATTTTATGATTGAATTATATTGAAATAATATATAGAGTGGTGTTCTATTGGCTTTTTTTTGGCTGTGTTCTTTTAGGGAGTATATTATTTTGATAAATATTATATGTAATTAATTAATTTTCTTCAAATTGCTTTTAAGGAATTGATACAACTATTAAATTCAGTTTTTCATATATTGCTTCATTTTTTTTCTTCTAATTCTGTTTTGACCACTGTTTTTATTTTTAAATTGAGTAATTTTTTATTTAATTTCCAGATTTAACTATTTGTCATTTTAAATATATTTAAAATATGTTAATTTGTGGGAAACTAATTGTTGTTTTTTAAATTTAACTTATTTGAATCTAAACTCTTTTCTTATTTTAGTTTAAAATGTTGGCCTATTGAACTCTTACGCTGGATTGGTGGAATCTTTTTGATGAATAATCCGAAGTAAATAATTTGACTATTTTGACAAAAAGAATCAAGTATTTTAGTGGGTAACAAAGGAGGTCTCAAATTTTAGAAATTTGAGTGACTTTATAGGGTTTGAAATGTAAAACAGTTGACATTATTTAATTTTCAGGTTATAAAGTCTTATATCCAGTTAATGTAAATTACTACAATTGAATTGATTACAGAATTAATATTCTTTGGGTTTCTCATAATTAACTAATTTATTTTTGTATTCGTAATATTGATTCAGTACACAGAAGAGATATAAGTGAACGGTTGAAATTATATGGGGCTGCCAAAAGATAAAGTTTTGGATACATTTTTTATTTATTTAAAAAGAAAGAGAATTATTGAAAGTTTTGATAAAAACTTGAAAGTTTTGATAAAAAATTAATGTAAAGTTTCGATTTCGTATGGCCTTCTAACCATAACTACCTATTGTCAGGAACTCATAGTCCCATTTCTATGACTTCCTTTCTAGCTGCTTGCCTACTTCCAAAAATAAAAGTTATGTATTTAATTATTTTTCTATGTTATTGTTTATTTTTGTGTAAACTAAATATTGTAACATGAAACATATTCTTCTTCTTTTTTTTCTTCTATAAATGCATTCTTCATAAACCTAAATCAATATTAATATTTTGAGATTAATTTCTACTGATATTATTGTTTATTCAAAAACTTATCAAAATTATAACTAAATATCATTTATATTATAATTTTATTAACATTTGCTAAGCTTTACTATCAAAAATAATTTTACACGATTATTATTATCTTATTTTTATAAAACAAATAATAGAAAATTATAGCACCATTTTATTTGGCTTATGGTATCAACAGTTTTACAAGTTTTAAACACCGTTGTGATACACATACATATGTCTGACCAAAAAACACATACTAAACCGCTTAAATGACTAATTTGTCAGAAACCATTGACGAGAGGCCTGTTTTAAACCATAAAGAGACTTCTTGAGTTTACATCCAACATTTGGAGGGAAAGATTCCCCCTGTCTTGCTGAGTATCCAAGTGGTAAGGTCATGTAAATCTCTTCCTCTAAATCGCCATTGAGAAAAACATTGGAAATATCCAATTGAGAAAGAGACCATCCTTTGGCAGCAACAACAGCTAGCAAGAGTTTCACAGTAGCCAATTTTGCAATTAGGGAAAAGTTTCAACATAATCTAAACCTTCATGTTGTGTGTATCCCTTGGCCACAAGCCGAGCCTTATATCTCGCAAAAATCTCATCTGCATTAAGTTTAACTTTAAAAACCCATTTGCATCCCACGGCTTACGTCCCTTCAGGTAAAGAACATATCAACAAAGTACCCATTCTCCTCAAGAGCAGTGATCTCAATTTTTCATAATTGCACATCATTCTTTGAATTTGCGTGCTTGAGCATATGTAGAAGGTTCATGAATACTATTAACAGCATTGATGAATATCATATAAGGATCAGACAAAGCCTCATAAGAGAGAACATTAGAGATGGGATGCACTGTGGAAGAATTCGCAGCATAGAAATGATAATCCTTGAGGTGACCTGGTGGCTTAGATGTCCTGCGAATAGATTCAACAACAGCAGGTGGATCTATCGAAGACGTATTACCAGAAACAGTGGCTTCATCCTCTGGAACAGAAAATCCAACAGGTGGAAAAAATATCTGAGCATCAGTAGAGATCTCAAGTTTATGAAAAGGAAACATATCTTCATAGAATACCACATTCCGAGAGACAAATATGGAATAACTCTGAAGATCCAAGCCTTTGTAACCAGAGGGATAGCTGAGGAAGACACAAGCTTTGGCACATTCTTGAAACTTATGACGATGCTTAGGTGAAGTATTCGCATAACATAAGCATCTGAAAGTTTTGAATAAGTGTAGTCAGGTTCCTTCTGATGAAGAATCTCAAACGGGATCTTCTTAGAAAGAAGAGGTGAGGGAGTCTTGTTGATGAGAAAAACGCCGTGAGAACACATTCAGCCCATAGAGATAAAAGGAACATGAGACTGAAAGAGAAGAGCTCTTGCAACATTTAATATATGTTGGTGTTTGCGCTCAACCACAAAATTATGTTCGAGTGTCTCAGGACATAAGTGATAGGAAATAATCCCTTTGAATTTGTAGGGATCATCAACCGTAGCTCTGGAGCGTTGTGTGGTTGGACAGACTTAACCTTTGTGTTAAACTGTGTTTCAACCATCACGATGAAGGAAGGAAACACTTGTAAAAATCACTCTTTTGCGTGAGAAGATAAATCCATGTGACTCGGGAGTGATCGTCTATTATCGTAAGGAAATAATGATGACCATCCTGAGTTAATTCCGAAAATGGACCCCAAACATCAATGTGAAGACGCTCAAATGGAGCAGAACATATATTATGTCATTTAGGAAAATGTAACCTTCTTCTGTTTAGCTCTTTGACAAATATCGCAATGTACCAATTCTTTTTTCTTAAGTTTGGAAATCCCAAGTACATTCGTAAGAGTGTCTAAACATGTAAAAGAAGTATGGCCAAATCTGTGGTGCCAAACAAAGGCATCTATAACAGAATTTGCAACAAAAGAGGGTGAGGCAGAGTCTTCACAAGCTGAATCTTCTCCATCCAAGATATATAGGTTTGTGATTCTTCTACCTCTTCCAATCATCAACCCCTTGGAAAGATCCTGTATCAGACAACACTCAGGATCAAAAATAATCCGAGAACCAAGGTTTGTGGTTAATGAGCTGATACTGATAAGTTCAAGCGAAACGCAGGGATGTACAAAACATTCTGCAAAGTGATATTACTGTTGAGAACAACAGAACCAACTCCTCCAATTTCAACAGTCTGGCCAGTGGGAAGATTCACATGATGCTTAACTGAGGGATCAAGCGTAACAAACATATACAGTATTTGTCATGTGATACATGGTATGTTGCACCAGAGTCAATGATCCAGGTTTTCACAGTAGTCACACATTCATAAATAGTAAGAATACCAATGGAACTGAATGTGGAGGGTGAAAAAAATATACCAGATCGACTAGCAATTGACTGACTGACAGAAATTGATGAGCTACTTGCACTGTAGTTAACAGAGGGAGCAGGTTGAAGCTGCAAGGAGAAGTAGGCGATAAAATTCTGAATCTGATCCTTAGAAAGGTTGCCAACAAGAGAATCCAGATTACCAGTAGATGTCTTATCAGAGGTGAAAACATTAGCAGCAACGGCAGAAGAAGACGAGGGCTTACCATGAACAGGTTTAACTTTCTTCCAACCAACATGGAAACCGTGCAATTTGTAACAATGATCAATCACGTGTCCTACATAACCACAATGAGAACAAGTAGGACGATTATCCTTCTTTTGTAAAGCATTCAAAGATCCTGTTGGAGCAACATACATTGAATCTTGAGAGGAAACAGTCTGTGGTGCAATCAACAAAGCATGAGAAGCTTGAGAAGAACTCATGTGGTAAGCAGCAGGAATCACAGTCGAGTTGAAAAATTTCTGACTACCATCTTGATCAAGGATGTTACAAATCTCAGCCAAATCTGGAAGTAGTTTCTTCATGATGATTTGACCACGAATGCTGGAATATTTGTCATTCAAACCACCTAAGAACTTGATAGTTCTGGAACGATCAACTTGAGCTTAAGCTTGACGTTAACCAGCACAATTTATATTGTGACAACAAGCACAAGGATCAGCAACCTCAGAGCTATCAAGATTATCCAAAGATTTTTCAAATTCGTGTAATAGACAGACAAATCCATAGATCCTTGACGAAGATCCTGGATTTGTTGAACAAGTTGAAAAGTTATGGGTAAATTGGTTTTGTGAAAACGGTCATGAAGATCCTTCCAAATCTGAGCAGTGTCGTCAAAAGAGAGTATACTACCGTAGATTTGTTTAGAGACCGAGTTCAGGATCCATGATTTAACCATACTATTACACCTAGACCAAATCAGAAAGAGTGGATTACCTTCATCAGGACGAGGAAGCGAATTATCAATGAAAGTGATCTTGTTCTTCGCATCCTGTTCAATCTTCATCGCAGAGTTCCACTGACCATAGTTTGATCCATCCAGTTGAACATAGATAATCATCATACCTGGATGATCGGCGTTATGTAGAAACAGCAGAGAGTGAACACTATCTGGGTTCAGCACGGGAGAGAGGGCAAACTGATTCTCCGCGATCGGAGCTGCAATAGCCTCAGGAACATAAGCAGAGCTACCAGGAGGAAGATTTGAGCTACCCGCACATGTGAAACGACCGGATCGATGATTACGATGAAGAGTGACCACCATCGGAGCAGAGAACACCAAATCGGAAAACCGAAAGGTGAAAAGAAGATCGATCGAAGCCGGAAATGAGAAAGAGAAAACGATGTTGAGATAGAGTTCTGATACCATTTTAGTGAAATAGAAGATGAACAGAGCCTTACTTTTTAGCTCAGCTATGGCAAAAAGGAGCTCAGAGAGAGAAGGCGACAAAGAGAATCTTTTCTGTTAGATTACTCAGAATGATAGTCAGATGATTATATACACTTGCTGTAACAAACTAACCGGAACAAACCGGGTATCTACTTACAATCACTAAACCACATGTACATAACCAATATCAAATATATCAATACCCCAATCCCTATATAATAAGAAAACTTGATAGTTTCCTCCCCAATCTGCTGAGCAAGCTCCCGAGTAAAGTTGTACAACCACAGAGTAAGGACCTTCAGTTTCATTATCTTAGCTCATTGGCGACAATCTAGATATGTAAGCTAGCATGGGCAAAAAAACAGCAGTCTTACCAGAACCAGTCTCTACAATGATGACTACACAACGCTGTTGCATTCCAAGTGGTATAGCCAGATCTTGTAGTTTTCTTGTAGCCAGATATCTCCACAGATTTCAAAAGCGCATAATTGGCTCGAATCTGAATCTACAGAGATATCCTTGCAAAAATAAAGAGATGTATGGTTTAAAACGTTAGTGGTTAGATCTACTTAAAACTCTAGTGTTTATGTATCTTGTCAACATATAATGAACAATATTTGATCTCTATCTACCTTTTTTCCATACCTGTGTTGTGTGAATCCATCGCGACGGTCATGCCGAGTTGTAGCAGCGATGTAGGTTTGAAGCATGGGATTTTTCAGAGCTGAAGATAGGTAAAACAGGGAAGTGGAGGCGAAGTGGCTTTCAAGCAAAGAACTGAAGGAGGAAGAAAGTAGTGAATTTTCTACATGACCGAGAGGGATAACTGTCGTAATGCATGATTTGTATCTCTGACCGACCACCCCTAGGGAATAAGCTCTCCGCAGCTTCAGAAAAGCAGTTCTTTGAAGCTCTTTCATCAGCCAGCCAAAGTGTTACTCTCTCACTGCTTCCAAATTTTTCTTCAAGCTCTTTCATCAGCCAGCCAAAGTATACACCTTGAAGCTCTCAAAAAGATATACTTTGTTTTCTTTACTGAGCCTGCCACATATTAACATTATAATCCCAAAAACAGAGCAAAAGAGTCTAAGTTATAAGCCGTCAAAAAAGAGTTTAAGCTATTAAAAAGTCGTCATGATAGCAACATAAATGAAAATTAAAGTAAAATTTTGATGTAACCTGTTCATAGTGGTCTGGTGTACGGCCGGCGCGTGAGCGACCGTGCAGTCACCGGAACCCTCCTTCTCCCATCAGTTAGCTTGTTCTTTGCTTCTCCTTCGATTTCACTCCCCTATCGCCTTGTCTGAGCTCTGGTGCGGCTTCCATCTTTGATCTGTCTTTAGCTCGCTGAGATGATAGATGTCAATGGTGGACTCTGCTTATTCTGGATTCAAGGCGCGGTAGTGTGGAGGGTTTTCGCTTGGTGAAGTCGGCTTGTCGGGTTTCCAGAGAAAATCAATTTGGGCTTCTTAGGGTTCTCTTTCTCTTGCGGTCCAGTTCTGTTTCAGGGATGATTATGCATCTTTCCGGTCTGCTATAGCGGCAGGTTGGCTACATGGCCTTGGAGACTTATGGGGTGATAGAGAACGGGCCTGAGACATTCTTGTTGGGTCTTGGTGTTTGGCTTCTTGGGGTTGATTACAGCAACGGTGTAAGAAGTGGTGTGCTATTGATGTGTTTTGTGTGCCATTGGTGAGGTGGTGTGGGGAAAGAAGAACAAGTCTAACACCTTTGAGAAGATTCAGGTTCTTAACGCCGATATCTCTGTGTTTTAGAGTCCTTCTCCTGGCCTTTGAATAATTATCTCTTCCGGAGTGTCTTGTGCCTCTCTTGTCCTCGGTGGCTTTGGTTAGTTGAAGCATTATAAAGAGGTTGAGGATGTTAGGTTCTCCAATGAAGGCTCAGTTGAGGAGGGAGCTTAATCTTGAGGCGTTTGTTTGCTTCTTGGTGGATCTATGGTGTTATGATCTCGAGTTTAAGTTCTGGTTTGGTACCGTGAACTGAAGGTTCAGGTAATCGTAGTCTTATGTTGTTGTGAAAGCCTTTGCATCGCTGTTTCTCTCTTGTGCAGTTCGCGGCAAGAGGTCCGGCTCGTCAAAGCTCAGAAGTCTTATCTCTAATCTCGAATCTCCTTCGCAAAGTTTGATTTCCAGGCTGGATGCAAGAGTGAAGACTAATCTAGTGTTTGTAATCGATTATGTATGACACCCGTTGTTTGGGTTTTGTGCTTCCCTTCTTATGAGATTTATGTTCCCTTCCTATGAAAGTTAGTTTTCCCTTCTATGGGATTTAGTTGCTGAGGATATCTACTTCTTCCTTCAGTTCGTGTAGTAGATTTTGTATTTCACTGGTGTGTTATCGAAATAAAATCCAACTTGACGGAATAAAAAAAAACATGTTCATAGTGGCATGTCAACTAAAGAAAAATATGATAACTTTCTATTGGTCATAGTGATGTCACAACTTGCCTTCACCACTCTCTCGTGTTTCATTCCACAGAGAAAACACTTGAGATTTATTAAACGACAATACACATAACCATTCTCAGCAGAATACCATTTTAAAAGATCATTCCTTTAGTCTTCTACCTCATAAATCTCTACCTAAGTACATATATAATATGAAATGGACTATATTAACATCCAGTAAAAATAGAAAGTAATAAACAACAAAAATTGTTTCATTTACAGAATCACAACCCACTATACACAGTGAAACTACTTATATTACACTGATGCCTTATTTTTGTAGGACATTGATCTCTATTCTTATTGTTAAACTCATCAACAAAATAATCATATAATGTGGTTCATACTTTTGCTCTCCTTTGTAGTGTAGAACTTGAAGTCCTTTGTCATGATCTACACAACTTCGAATCATCTTAACACAATACTAAACGACTGTAACTCGAGAAGTGTCATAATTCAAGATATTCTCATTTTGATACTATTTAGATATATAAATATAACATATGATAAAAAATTTGAGAGAAGACGAAAGTCCTTCTAATGATCATTGGTAATTATGCCTTTAAAATTTTGCAAGTAAAAACTGAATGCAATAAGCTAATGTTTAATTTTTTTGCTTAGTAGGCACTGCTCCGTTGGTGAAGTAATGGAAACCATATAAAAGAAGATAGATAAGAGCTGCTCAAAAGAAAAAAAAGATCTACGAGAATAAGAAACATAATAAAACAAGAACGATGATGGTGAATGCCCTTTCTCAAAAAAGAAAAAAAAAAAAAGAACGATGATGAATGAAACATGGACAGGAATATAAACTCTTAGAAAACACAAGAGAAGTTGTAAACATGATCATAAGAGGAAGGCAACTAAAGAACATAAACTAAGTGAAAGGCAATGAAAACTATTTGAGAAAGATATATGTTAGAAAATACAAACAAGATGCAGAGAAGAAGTTTATATAGAAGAAGGTATGAGAACAGCTTTACTAATGAGAGAGATACAATTTTGACGTTTAAAATGAAAAAATGCAATTTTGACGCTCCCGATTTCACGCCTGTGAATATCCTTTTAATTAGGTCTGGAACAAATCGGGTATCCGGGATATTTTAAGGTATCTAGGGTATTAAAGATATCCGGATCCGAATCCTTATCCAGCGGATCCTTGTTTTTACTATCCTTATTTGGATTCCAGGTTCTCGGATATCCGGATGTCAGATATTCTCCTGAAAATTGTAATATTTGACGGACATCCGGATCCGGATTAGGATCCTTAAAATAAATAAAACTAATATTAAAATATATATAAATATTAAAAATGATTTTAAATAAAAGTAATATAATATTTTTAATTATTTCTAAGCATATTATTACAAAAGTTATACTTATATAATATTATAAAAATGAAAATATAACAAATAAAATTAGTTTATATATATATATATATATATTACTATTTTTGAAAGAATTATCAATAAAAATTACGGATCCGGATATCCAGACTATAAAATGAAGATATCCGGATTCGGTTTTGACAGATCCAATATTTTACTATGTGACCCCTCTGGATATCTGGATTTTTAGAGCGGATCTGAATCGGATCTCGGATCGAATCTGGATCTCGGATCGAATCCGGATCTCGAATATAAGTCACATGCCTAATTTTAATTGGATATTTATGATTAAAGAACTAGGTCAACAACTTTGCAAATAAAGAGGAGACAATTGCCAATTCCCGGGTTCCACTCACATATCTCTCGAAACCTTACGTGTTATACTTTATTATTTATCTTTTTCCAACGGAATGTAAGAGCATTATTACCGCATAGTCTCTTTAAGAGAGTACCTTTAAAATTTTATACTAATAATTTATTTTATTATTTATTAGATAGCTACACAAGTAGAAATGAGACAAGTGTAGAATTGGTACTGTAGAAAAGTGTTAGAATTTCTTCATGAAAAATGATTGTTGTTCTTTGCACTATCTCTCTCCTACTTTTCTTTATTATATCATTTCCTTTTGTTAAAGTACTGCTTTACATAATTCCGATGCAGGTGTTCTAATGTTATAGTTTTTCCTCTCATAAAATTGAAATGGTAACAAATTAATTTTCGTGGATCTTTTCAAATTTTAAATGAAAACTGAAAGACTGCTTTAATTTTGCATTCAAAGCTAAATGACTTTAAATCTCCTCGAATATCTTTTATGGAGTATCTATTAATATTTAATATGTCTATTACATAAATAATAGTCATGTAGATTTTGCAGTGGATTGTGTGAGGATTTTTGGATGTATGGACCTAAATTGATAGACACATAAAACATATGGATTCAGATTTGGTTAAGGTGATGCCACTGATCTTATTCGATCAGTTTTTTGTAGATGCAGGATATATAAGAGAGTCTACAGAGGAGCTACGAATCATAACCATTTATGATGATGGAGTTAAAGAAAAAGAGACCTAGACTTTAACAGAGATTAAGAGCGAACAAAAAGACAATGGAGCTTTGTTTCAACGATTACAACGACAATGAAGAAACCCTAAGGGGGGAAACAGCCCCAAGTAACTATGATGGCTTATGGTGAATCTTTGCATGATCGAATTGACAAGGTAGAGTTAATTTGTCTAAAGCTTGGAGATGGAAGGTTAAGTTTCAGCATGGAGAGTTACTTGGTGGAGTTTCTGGAACTGTGTAAGAAGAGTCACAGGTTCCAGGTGGAGTGGATGACAGGAGCTTCAGAAGAAGTTGAAGCAAGTAGTTTGACTCAGGTGGAGTAGCTGAGAGAGAAGGAGGCGAGGATGATTCCGTCTCAGAAAAAGGAAGACTCCAAAGAAGCGGGGCAAGCACCTACAAGGCTGGTAGGTTGGATGAAGGTTGGAAGTGCATGTGAGCACAAGCACAAGTGACCAAACGCTCAAGGTGGAGATTTTTGGTTATGTGCATTTGGTTTATGTTTCACCTACAGCTCTGAAGTGCCCACTTCAGGAACTTGTCTTCAGTACTTTGTTGCTATAGAGAAATCTGCGAAGTTACCTAGAGCACTGAAGTGACCACTTCAGAAAAGCTGCATCTTGCACTTGGATGCTCTAGGAAAACTGTTATGTTTGGGCCTTAGTGGTTTGAAACCCATTAGTGCTAGGGTTTCTGGAAACACAAGACACCACTATATATTTTGTGTGCCTTCTCTAAACCTAAACAGCAGCAAAACAAAAGAGAAAGCAGCTGAGAAGACAAGATAGATTCCACAAGATCTAGAGAGAGGCAAGCAAAAGGCTTAAAGGCAGTCAAGAGGGATCTGCAGGCTGAGCAAATGGCAAGAAGGAGACAAGAGAGAAGTAGTCAGAGAGTGAGAAGCTACCACAGACAAGAGAAGAAAAAAAATTCGAGTCTTTGTGTTCTTAGAGTGTTCTTGGTATTGCATGTACTCTCCTTCTGTAATCTCCTTTGTCATTTTCAAGGCTTTGAGAAGTGACTGTAACTTGTAAGCTTTGCTTGTTAGTGAGAATTATGGGAGAGCAATCCCATCCCAGAGGTACCGACAAGGGAACTAGGTGAAAAATCTCTTGTGTCTTTAAGTTTCTGTTTTCATCACAAAGATTCAAACTTTAACAATAAGCAAGAAGTAGAAAAGTTAGGTGTATGGGTAAACCTAACAAGTGGTATCATAATTAGCAAGTCACAGCTGTTGGTTAATACAAAAACAAATAGGATTTCCCTAACAGTTTTTGCTCAAGTAATTCAACACAAATTTATTTAAAATTCCTATTGCATATAATTGTTTAGTATGTGCACCATACAAAATATTTCTTTGAGTCCGCCCCTGTATCTGGACAGACAGGCATACACTCTAGTGTTCGATGTTAACAATACATGTGTTATTCTACATTAAAAAAAAAACAATACAGGTGTTATTTTTTCACCAAAAAATACAGGTGGTGTTTATAGTTCACCTATGCAGTGTATCTGGACCGAAGTACAAAGGATATACACTAACGTTCTTTTAACGTTAACTAACACGTGATATTTATAGTTCATATATGGAATGTAGCTGGACGGAAGTAGATAGTATATACACTAATATTGTTAACTATAAATGTGGTATTTATAGATCGTGTATGTGGACGGAAATACATAGCATATACACTCTACGGTTAACTATACAGGTGGTATATATAGTTCATGTATGGAGTGCATCTGAACGCAAATACATAAACTCTAATATTCTCTCTAGAAAACTTCGCCATGAATCTTTCTCATATCACTCAGGGAAACGACAATGACGCTCCGGCGCCGGGAAATAAGTTTGCACAGTTCGCCGCTGGATGCTTCTGGGGCGTGGAGCTGGCGTTTCAGAGTGTCCCCGGTGTGACTAATACGGAGGTTGGATACTCCCAAGGGTTCCTCCACAATCCTTCATACGAGGATGTCTGCACGAACACAACGAACCATGCAGAGGTTGTCAGGGTTCAGTATGATCCCAAAGAGTGCACCTTTGAGTCTCTGCTTGATGTCTTCTGGTCTAGGCATGATCCCACCACCTTGAATCGCCAGGTACGTTATACGATTTTTAA
>MU108803.1:10923-22401 GCA_012274485.2 Sinapis alba | reverse complement strand
TGGTCAAAAATATTTTTAGCTTTAAATAATAAACATTATTGATCTAACTTCAATATGTTAATCTTGTGATGTATACAAGATATGTGTGAGAAACGGGTGGTTTTATTTAATTTTCACAATACATTGACCGCAACTTCTATATGTAATTGTCATAATCAGTAGCAGACCCCAAGACTATAAGAACGGGTCAAGTCCCCCCCGGTAAAATTTAAAAACCATATGTTTCTCTCATGTTATGTGTTTAAAATGATTCAACTGGCTTTTATTGCCCCCAGTTATTTCCCAATCATTTTTAAGTTCTTTTTATCATCGATCACTCGTCTGTATTTTTCTGTGATTTTTTAACAAATATAAATGACAACCAGTCCGGATTATTTTCCTAATCTTACTCTTTATTTCGAGTTAGTGTCCACAAAAGGTCATGTTTTTATAGCAAGAAATCTGAAAACATGTCGAAAATGAAAGGCAAAATATTAAAGTGCTTTTTAAACTGAATCGTTTAATTAGTTTTCTTATAAAGAATGTTCTGATAGTGAATTTTATATAGTTGTCAACAAAATCTAGTGTTACTCAAACCGTCATTTTTGCATATTAGATCGTATATTGCAGATCTTTTATATAGTTGGTAAAAGATTGTAACAACTGTACGGGAAAAGATCAAAGTAAAATAGCGTATGTGCGATTGACTGGAGAAAGAGTATTTTACCAATATAGAAAAAGGGAGTGACAGAAAATAGTTTATCATTTTTATCTGACATATTTTTACACTTCTAGTTTATAAAATATATATATTGGTCTTAAAAATCCACGAGATAATTGAGCGATGGAGATGTTTTTAACTCTTAACACTAAAGATATGAATGGGTGACCAAAAAATAGTGAGGAATAATGCATTTTTAATGTTTTTTTAAAAAATTATCTTTCATAAAGAATAAATTTTTCTTTACATTTTCTCTCATTTTTTTTTATAAAAAAATAAAGAATAAAATTATTTCTTGTTAAATTGGAGAAGAAACAATCATTACTTTTCATTCATACTATTTTATTTCTCTACATTCCTTTTATATTCATTTATTTTGTTTTCAGAATGGTCATCAGTCAGACCTTAAGTTAAAATGACGTATTGGCCGAAGAAATCAAAGTTAAATTTATTACCAATAGAAGAATGAAATACTTTATAGTATTCTTAAGCTACATAACTAAATTACGATACAGTTCAACTGTGGTTTGTATGTTATGCTAAAAAAAAAATTAAAAATAGTATAGTTTTAATAAAAAATGATATGGTTTTAATTAAAATAATGTAAATAAATATAATACAATTATAAATTAAACTTATTTATTTAGTGATAGTGTCTTTATATATTTTATTTTTTATAATTTTTAAATATAAAACTTATTCAAAAGGAAAAAATCAAATATATATATTCTTTATTTACTATAGTCTTAATTGCTAAAATTTATTAGAAATAAAAAAGAAATTTAAATAAAGTATAAAATAACAAAAGATAAAGCGGTATTATCACTTCCCGCTTCAAAATAAATTTTGAAATATCTTTAAAAATATATAAATTGTTATTTTAAATCTAATTTGAAAAAATTGATATTGAATAAGTTCACTTGTTTGTGAATTTGATCGATTTTGATCAATTTTCTTTGTTTAATTCAAATTTGATTTTTAATACAACTCATAACCGGATAAAAGAACGAATTACAGTTTGACAAATCAGTTATGTTCAGTTTCAAAACATTAAGAAGAAGAATATTTGATTACTGAAATATTAATTTATATTAATTTTAATATTTTAAAATTATTAGAATTGGTGAAAACACTGAAATCAAATCATTGGTGAAAATTATTATACATTTATTTTTTAAATGAGTATCTAATATTTTAGCTAACAAGTTGTATTCCTTTTGTAATATAATCTATCATTTAGTTAGGTATAGTAGTATATTTTAAAATAAACCTATAAATTAAACAAACATAATAAATAGTATTAATTTGATCCAAAAAAAAAAAAAACAAACGAAAACAGATGTTTGCAACTTTTTAAAAATTATAATTATTGTATTAAGGTTCAAATACCGTACTCATTATAGCTATTTTGTCTTGCTAATTGGTTTGCATTCATAATTTATGGTATGAATGATTATCGCAGTTTTTTTTTGTTGTATAAGCAGTGGAGAATTACAGTGCCATACAGTACAACTCGGTTCGTGCATTATACGGAATAGGTATAATGTTGATAAATAAATAAAAAATAATGTGAGTTTTAGGATTGGACACAAGGCGAGTATTCACTATTTTGTGTGTATTTACTACTTGATTTGTCTTGCACAAGTAATAAAATTTTTGACTTGTATTTGACTTGTTAAGAACAAGTATTTGATATTTTGAATACTTGATCAAAAATGAATTATTTACAATTTACTTGCCTCACTGTGTTACTTGTTATTTACAAGTAAGTGTGAACTATTTACGAGTTTTTTAATGTTTAAGAACTATTTACTTAATAATACTATTAGAAATAGACATGCAAGTTTGTTTTGTTTATTATACTTAAAATAACATATAAAATATTTTTTATATTATAAAAAAATATAAATAAAAAATATATAAATATTTTGATATATACGCGTCGTATAATTTTCAGGATGACAAAAAATATTCTCCAAATAAGTAACATGTAATAACAAGCTAACAAATAAATTTTTAATAGTTGTTACTATTTAAAATTTGACAATGAATATTTAAAAATCAAGACGGATACGAAATAACTAACAAGTATAAAAAATGTAATGATAAATATGTGTAATCATAAATACAAGTAAAAAATAAAATAAGTATTTAACAGATTAGGTAGTAAATAGTAAAATAATGAGGGAGGTAACAGGATATGTAGCAAAAGTCTACCTGCTCAATTTATCCCTTGAAGCACTTATTTTGAACAAAAAAAAACAGTACGTATTGTAACGTGGGGTGATGATGAAGTACAAAGCTGATAAACACAGTTTGGTAAGTTTGTGGTTCATATGAAGGCACCGATTGTTGTCGTAATTGATTGCGACTCTCTTTAAAGAATAACAAAGAACGGCTTGCCCGCTTCTCGGTATGGAGATGATTGCGACAAATGCAACCGCATAGACAATGTGATTTTGGTATCGTGCAAAAAAGAAAAAAAAAAAATAATGGGCTTCACAAGATCGGGCTTAGAAAATCAATAATGAGCTTTTAAGGATAAGGCCTAGTGGGTCTTTTTAAAATACGTCTTCTTTTTTTTTTTTAACAACATAACTTTATTAATTAGATTGTAAGCAAATTACACAAATATATACACAATATTGGAAATACAACAAATAATATAGATAAAATAATATATAAAACCATAGAACATAGAGAATAACTTGAGAAGATGATTCTCTTTGAGAAGTCTTGCGATCTTCAAATCTTCGTCTCATTGTAAACATCGATTATCTCTATTGTATTACATTGACCTTGATAAAATACATCTTATATTTCGTATTTCTCTCTCTTTTGCGTTTATGTATTTAAAATGTATTGGGGAAAGATTTTCCCTTTTTTGGATAGTGGGGAAAGATATTTTAAACACACAAAATATTTATGAAAATATCATATTAATTCATAGGCCACTCTCATATATTTAAAGGATTATAACAAAATCCCAAAGGAGTGGCAAAACATTACAAGATTATAATTAAAATAGATAGAACAAGAAACATTAAAAAAAAACACCAATTGATCAAAGTGAAATATAACTATCATCGAAACTTTTTATTATAAAAAGGAACGATAATGCTAAAACGACTGAGAGAGGTTTTCAAGGGCATTTTGGTCCACCCTGTTGAGTTTTCCAGTTGTTGTAGCAAGAGCAAACTTGTTTGTTCCCATAGTACCCCGGAGGCACACACAAACACTTTCTGCAGCATTTGTTGCAGAACAAGATGCACGCATTGTGGTACTGTGTCTGGCTACACCTCCTCTTGCACTCATTTGGACATTCTGGTCATTTCATATCGTCAAATTTAAAATGAGTCAATGTTTTAGAAATGAAAACACTGAATCTAGTGAAAAGACATTAATCGTGATCATCTATGTATTTTGACCGTTTGTTTCTCCCAAGACAATGGGTTGCTTTCACTCTTGGACCATTATTTAGGGGGAAAATACTCAATATTTTAATTATTTTGTTTTTTTTGCGGATCAGTATATACAATTTAAACCAGTTTATATAAGAAGATAGCTGTGAAGGAAACACTTACGGAAACGTTTCAGGCTTCCTGGTCCATAACGTTTCTGAAAATTAACCAAAAGGTAAAAAAGATCATAAGTAATAATCAAAACCACTTGTTAAGAGATTAATATGTAAAATATTTTTAAAAAAATCATTTAACAAGAAAACTTACTGGGTTATACTTCCCTCCAGATCCACTTGAAGCCATAACCTAAAGACCAAAACAGTACAAGTACATTTAGCTAAGGTAGTCTTATAATATTACAACCAAAGGTACAATGAAAGAACGACATTATCTTCTGCTACAGAGAAAAATTAAATATATGGATTTTAATAATTTATTGGAAACAATGTGAGAAGTGTAGAAGTGAGATGTTACCGTGGTTTGGAGCATGAAGAAGACAACGAGGGCCAATAGGAAGAGAGCTCCACATGACTTAGCCATTTTTGTTTTGTTTAGGATATTACTATCCAAAGAACCAAACACTCCTCTAGATCTACTCAAAACTAGTTTGATCTCTTTTTGTTTGAGCTTTTAAAAGATGTGTACTGAGAGAGGAGTATTGGTTGAGGACCCTATGATGTTGCATATAAGCTATATATACACTCATAGGTTACCATTAAATTATTCCATGCGGCAATACGTATCATAAATACGGTATTTCTCCAACTAAATTCAGCCACGTTATCATCCAGCGTTAGTCACTTGCTATTGGTAACTGTGGTTGATGGTTTGCACATGGTTTAAGAAAGCTTCTTTTCTTTAAAGACGCCAGAAAGCTTATATATAGAGATTTTTAATTCGATACTTTGTTGTGTAATATGTTATGAACTAAAGTTTATAAAATGTAAGAAAGATACTATACACTGTCTGTTTTGTTTGCTATAACTTATATGTTTTCAGTCTCACAGATTGTAGTATACTTTTCAGTAATTTTGTATATTTCTACATTCCTTTTAATTAAAGAAAACCAACTTAAAATTCATCTTGCACTTTATTGGTTTTCATCTCCATTTTCAGTTGGGCTGAGTAATTTCAAACCCTGGAGAATCACATTTGTGTAAGCTGTCATGTGTGGAGGAGCTTTCTCTAGTTTCATTTCATTGCAGAGGTAAGAATAAAAATTTTAGGGGATCAAACTTTTGGTTCATTATGTTGGGATAAATTAGTTTGCTTTGAAGATTTTATTGTTGCAGTTTTTTTTTATTTATTTTAGACATATGATGTTCAAGCGTAAGTCCAAACTAATCTATGTAGCCGATTCACCGATGACATTGTTCTATGTGAAAATAAAAATAATTAATCCGTAACCTTGACCAACATGACCATTCTTTAAACTTTTAGATCACCACAATATGGTATTTTAAATCTGGTTTAATGTCGTATTTAGATTCCTAATAGTTGTTTGGTAAAAGAGTAAACCACAGAATGTGGTTCCTGATGTTTTAAATTATGTTTTCATGGATATATATAGGTTTTGAATTGTCAATTCAAATTTTATTTTAAAGATATATAATACGAATCCTCTGTTTTTATTGGTTCTATTATATGATTTTTTTTTTAAGAAATAGATTGTTTATCTTGTTTCAAAAGACACAGAAAAAAGGACGGTGCATTGAAGAAGGAGATGTTGGAAGTAAGCTTGAAGGTAACTTGGAAACAAAGCAACACTAATCCTTATATGGATATAATTAGGAAATAGTTTGTTAAGTGAGTTTAGGAAGTTTTAGGTTCTATATAAAGAGTTTTTGTCTTGTGATACAATTTATGAGCTTTGTGATAGATCTTTGAGTGAGAGCTTAAGAGAGTTTACTTAAGCTAAATATAAGAAGTTGAGTTTTCTTATTAAGATCTTTGAGTTCATACTTTGAGTTTAAACAATATTTGGTATCAGAGCCAAAATCATGGGAGATATAACAGTTGCGAGTTCTAAAGCGAGAGATGGAGGGGGATCATCGTCCATAAACTGTCCGATGCTTACCTCAAGCAACTACACAGTTTGGGCCATTCGTATGAAAACCCTCCTTAAGGTACATAAAGCATGGGATGTGATCGATAAAGAAACAGATGAGTTGGACAAAAACGATATGGCAGTTGCACTTATCTTCCAGTCGATTCCCGAAGCACTTATATTACAGTTAGGCGATCTGGATAAAGCAAAGAAGGTGTGGGAAGCTATTAAATCAAGACATATGGGAGCTGACAGAGTAAGAGAAGCTAGGTTGCAAACTCTAATGTCTGATTTTGAGCGATTAAAGATGAAGGACTCGGACACAATCGATCAATTCGTGGGAAAATTATCAGAAATCGCATCCAAATCAGCGGCATTGGGAGAGAATATTGAAGAAACAAAATTAGTTAAAAAATTTCTTCAAAGCCTGCCTCGAAAAAAATTTATACATATAGTAGCCTCTCTCGAGCAGGTATTAGATCTTAAAACGACAAGCTTCGAAGACATTATTGGCCGACTGAAAGCTTATGAAGAGAGAGTATGTAGTAAAGAAGATGAAGATAACGAGGATCAAAGCAAGCTGATGTATGCGAATATGGAATCTTCACAAGCTAATCGAGATTATAATGGAGAATCTCGAAACAGGGGAAGAGGAGGAAGATTCTATAACAGAGGAGGTCGTGGCAGAGGAAGGTCATACAGGGAGTTTGACATGTCACGGATTACTTGTTTCAGGTGTGATAAGAATGGTCACTTCGCTGCAGCCTGCCCAGATCGACTTCTTAAACTTCAAGAAGCTTATGAAGCTCGTAAGGAAGATGAAACGCAAGAAGCAGAGGGACTACTAATGCATGAAGTTGTCTATTTAAATGAGAAAAACATCAGGCCTAAGGAGTTTGAAAGCTGCGGAGATAACATATGGTATTTAGATAACGGAGCTAGCAACCACATGACTGGTAATCGGAGCTACTTCAAAACTCTAGATGAAACTATTACCGGGAAAGTGAGATTTGGCGACGACTCTTGTATTAATATTAAAGGGAAAGGATCTATTCTTTTCACTAGCAAAGGTGGAGATCGCAAGACATTGGCAGATGTATACTTCATCCCGAAACTTAGAAGCAATATTATAAGTCTCGGTCAAGCAACTGAATCAGGATGCGATGTCAGGATGAAAGAAGATTACCTTACTCTCCATGATAAAGACGGAAATCTGATTACTAATGCTAAGAGGGCAAGAAACCGACTATATAAGGTATGTATGGAGATAGTGAGTACGGAGTGTTTACAGCTGGTCTCACATGATGACTCAATACTATGGCACGCAAGGCTCGGTCATATAGGGACAGAATCGTTAAAAGCAATGGTAAGAAAGGAACAAGTCATCGGCATACCAAAGATTGTGGTTGAAAAAGAAACTTGTGCTTCCTGTATGTTTGGCAAACAAGCAAGAAGATCGTTTCCACAAGCTAGCTCATATCGTGCTGAAGAACTATTAGGACTTGTACACGGTGACTTATGCGGTCCTATCTCACCACCTACTGCAGGAAGAAATCGCTATATCTTTGTTCTAATAGATGACCACTCTCGATACATGTGGTCAATACTTTTAAAAGACAAGGGAGAAGCATTCGAGAAGTTTAAGAAATTTAAGATGAAGGTGGAAAGTGAGACAGGAACATCAATTAAAACCTTGAGAACCGATAGAGGAGGGGAATTTACATCTACAGAATTTAATACGTTCTGCGAAACATCTGGAATACTAAGACATCTTACTGCTCCGTATTCACCTCAACAAAACGGTGTAGTAGAGAGACGGAACAGAACGCTAATGGAGATGACCAGAAGTTTAATGAAACACATGGATATTCCTAACTATCTATGGGGAGAAACGGTAAGGCACGCCACATACCTTATCAACCGAGTGTCAACTCGTGCACTGACATATCAGACTCCATACGAGGTATACAAGAAGAAGAAACCGAGTGTGGCACACTTACGGGTCTATGGGTGTATTAGTTATGCAAAGATAGACACACCTCATCTTAAGAAACTCGATGATCGATCCCGTGCACTAGTACATCTTGGAACCGAACCAGGTTCGAAAGCCTATAGACTATTTGATCCCATCCATCGAAGGATAATAGTAAGCAGGGATGTGCATTTCGATGAAAAGAAAAAGTGGGAATGGAATCATGTAACTACCGAAACAGGGGAAGAACAACATGATATATTCAATGTCATGCTTGGTGATTATGGGAGAAACAATACAGGAGATGAAGTTTTGGAAACAGAGGAGGGAGAAGATCATAACGAAGGTGAAGAAGAACACAGTGAAATTATTCCCGCCACAATCGAGTATAATACAGAGGAAAATCCAACACCTCTGAGAAGATCAGAAAGAGTTACAAAACGTCCCAGCTACCTGGACGATTATATCCTACTTGCAGAAGAAGACAGAGGCGAGTACCTCTTACTACTCGAAGATGAAGAGCCATGGAGCTATAGCGAAGCTATTAAAGAGAAGGCCTGGAGAGACGCATGTGAGGACGAAGTTGCCTCTATCATCAAGAACAAGACATGGATCTTGGTTGATCTTCCTCCAGGCGCAAAACCCATCGGATTAAAGTGGATATTCAAAATCAAACGTAACGCCGACGGAACTATAAACAAGTACAAATCAAGACTTGTAGCAAAAGGATACATACAGCGATATGGTGTTGATTTTGAAGAAGTTTTTGCTCCTGTAGCAAGAATAGAAACTGTGAGGTTCATCATAGCACTAGCTGCATCCAAAGACTGGGAAGTGCATCACCTAGACGTAAAAACCGCTTTTCTTCATGGCGATCTTAAGGAAACTGTATATGTAACTCAACCAGAGGGATTTGAGATAGAAGGAAGTAAAGACAAAGTATACAAACTACATAAAGCTTTGTATGGATTAAAACAGGCTCCTAGAGCTTGGAATGAGAAACTGAATCATGTTCTCCAAGCACTAGGATTCAAGCGATGTCACAAAGAACCCTCCCTGTACCTAAAGCACGAAGGCGATGAGACACTCTTGGTAGCTGTGTATGTGGACGACCTACTGATCACTGGTTCAAAACTCGGCATGTTACTAGAGTTTAAGGCAAGGATGGCTGAAAAATTCGAGATGAGTGATCTCGGAAGGTTGACTTATTATCTGGGTATTCAAGTCTCTCAATACGATGAAGGTATCATGCTCAAGCAGGAAAGATATGCCAAGCGAATCTTAGAAGAAGCCGGTATGAAAGATTGCAATGCAGTACAAACACCGATGGAATTTGGACTTAAGCTGTCTAAAGCTCAAGAAGAAGAAGACATTGACGAAAGGAGCTTCAGGCGCATGATTGGGTGTCTCAGATACTTGTTACACACGCGACCTGACCTCTCCTTCAGTGTCGGGATACTTAGTCGATATATGCACAAGCCAAAGACTTCACATGCTGCAGCACTAAAGCAAATACTAAGGTACCTAAAGGGGACTCTCTCATACGGCCTAGTCTTTAAACGAGCAAGCGAAGAGAAACTTATAGGATACAGCGATAGTAGTCATAACATCGATGAAGATGATGGGCGAAGCACCACTGGGCATGTTTTCTATCTCAATAGTTGTCCAATTAGTTGGGTCTCACAGAAGCAAGAAACAGTGGCCCTGTCGTCTTGTGAAGCAGAATTCATGGCTGCAACTGAGGCAGCTAAACAGGCTATATGGTTGCAAGATTTACTAGAAGAAGTCACTGGGAAATCGGGTGGAAAAGTAATAATCAATATCGATAACAAATCTGCAATTGCTCTTACTAAAAACCCGGTTTTCCATGGAAGGAGCAAGCATATTCACAAACGGTATCACTTCATCAGAGAGTGTGTAGACAATGATCAAGTCGATGTCCTATATGTTCCCAGCAACGAACAAAAAGCTGATATATTGACTAAGGCATTAGGAAGGATCAAGTTCAGTGAAATGAGAGACCTTATCGGGATGCAAGAGATCGAGGAAGTTAACTTCAAGCTTAAAGGGGTGAATGTTGGAAGTAAGCTTGAAGGTAACTTGGAAACAAAGCAACACTAATCCTTATATGGATATAATTAGGAAATAGTTTGTTAAGTGAGTTTAGGAAGTTTTAGGTTCTATATAAAGAGTTTTTGTCTTGTGATACAATTTATGAGCTTTGTGATAGATCTTTGAGTGAGAGCTTAAGAGAGTTTACTTAAGCTAAATATAAGAAGTTGAGTTTTCTTATTAAGATCTTTGAGTTCATACTTTGAGTTTAAACAATAACGAAGTGTCAGTGAGATTCAAGGAAACCTATCCATCTTTAAAAAAAAAAAAAAAAAATAGAAACCTATCCATCTTGCTACGAACTCATTAAAATTTCTTTATTTCTTTTTCTTTGGCCTTACATTTATACCCCCTTTTTTCTAAAGGAATTGGGTTTACGAGTTTTTTTTTTCTTTGGTTTGTTATATACATTTATAGTTACAGATTCATAACCTAGATATAAATAAAAGAGCTTGATGATTTTTCAGAAAATGTGTGTTTGAGCACATATATATAAGTTTTTCTTGGGTTCACCCCCTAGGATGAACCTTTAGGTTCACCATCCAGTCAAAATTTGATATGTCATATGTATTTTTTTTAAAGAAAAAATGTTAAAAAAATGGAAACATAATAGAAATTTAAAAAAAAAAAATTAACGTTGATAACACTGTGAGTAAAACCCTAAATCCTAAACCCTAGACTCTAAACCCTAAAAACAAAAACCTAAACCCTCAAAAACCCTAAATCCTAAATACTAGACTCTAAACCCTAAACCCTTGGATAAATCCTAAAACCTTGGGTAAACTCTAAACCCTTGGATAAACCCTAAACCCTTGGGTAAATCCGAAACTCAAAAGTAAACCATATTATTACTATTTAGGGTTTACCCTAAGATTTAAAATTTACCCAAGGGTTTAGGATTTACCCAAGGGTTTAGGGTTTACCCAAGGGTTTAGGGTTTATCCAAGGGTTTAGGGTTTATCCAAGGGTTTAGGGTTTAGTGTTTAGGCTTTAGTGTTTACGGTTTAGGGTTTAGTGTTTAGTGTTTAGGGTTTAGAATTTATTATTTATGGTTTAAGATTTTACCGACGGTGTTAACACATAATTGTTTTTTAATTATGTTGTTTTTATTTATTTTTATCTTTTTAATTAAAAAAATATTATGCTGTGTCGAATTTTGATTGGATGGTGAAGCTAGAAGTTCACC
>MU108803.1:0-10127 GCA_012274485.2 Sinapis alba | reverse complement strand
TCATTTAATAGAAACTAGTTGGAGGTCATTAAGGCCTCACTTCATTTGATGCTGCAATCAAAAAAATTTTAAAAGCAAAAAAATGGATGTAGAAAACTTTATTTCCAGAGTAAAAAGATAGTGATTTACAAAGTTACAGCAAATTAATTCACAACAAATAAATATACAACTTTAATTCTATAGTGAAAGACATAAAGCTACAATTTGTTCCAATCATCCTCAATGTATTTATAATTTTTGTGGAGATAAATTCCTAGAGCCCAAATTTAAAGACCTTTAAAAATTAAAAACTTAGAGCCAAAGAAAATAAACCACAGCTATAGTTTTACAACCAAAAAATGAAATTACAGCTCTTACCAATCAAACCCTAAATGAGCTCGAACTATGCATCAATAGTCACTATATAGCTAGTGGATATTCCTATTTTCACAATTACAGAAAGCTTTCAGTTATATACATCATCAACCAATTTTTTATTAACTGTAATTCTGTGAAAATAGGCACTAGAGTGGCTAAAAAGATGTCCACAACATTTAAAGCATCAGTATTTTATTATTATAGCCCATTAAAGAGAGAACTATAGCCCAAATAGCTTGAAAGTAACAAATGGGCTTACCTTATTGCGTTTTTCTCAATCTAGATTCTTGCTTACCCACCCGAAACCTCCGACCCGACCAAAATGGAATCGTCTGCGAATACTGAAACCAACGAGTACGACACCGCCGCGTCACCGTCGTCGAACCACAAGCCTACTAAGCTAAACACGTTTCTAGACCCGTGTTCTACTAGACATCTTGAACAACATAAAGGAAACATTTCTATCAAGGTTAGATTAGATTACGCTAATCCTGCAGGTATTGAGTGTGTTAGGCCATAATTTTTGAGGGTTTTTTAGTTTTTACGATAGAAGTTCTTAGCGTAATGTAAGAAATATCTCTTAACTTTAACTAAGAAAAAGTTAAGAGATGGTTATTAAATATTTTATTTAAGAACCGTCTGTTAACTTTTTTTTAATTAAAATTAAGAAATAATTCTTATATTACATAAAGAACTTCACTTTAAAAACCCTGCAATAATCATGCTCTTAGTATCTTCTTTCTATAAAAGTTTAAGTAAAATCTTATTCTCCTAAAATGTCGGTATAGTTCACTTGTAAATGTTTAACTGTACTTGAAGCAGCTTCATTGTTTCATCTTTCTTTTGCCACTATATGTGATCTTTCAGACGTCTATATGTAATATAAGAATAGTGTAGGCTTTTCAGATATAATGTTGACATCCACGACAAAAGCTAGCTCAATCATGTATACGTTTATCCGTCCACATCATCATCAATAGCGAACCTACACTTTTGATTTTAGGTTTATTGGTGCCCAGTGTGGTCCATAGTTAACATTTACGTATAGATTCTCTTCTTTACTCGGAACATATATAAAGTATATTCTTCTCTCTCTTTTTTTTTTTTGTAAAACTATAAGCTTAATAATCTACAAAATGATAAAAATGTTGGTTATATAATTTGATGAAAAATCGTTATCAACATTTAATAGCTTTTTACATAAAGATAGAATTTTACTCTAGCGGTTGGTCAATCGATTACAGAGATCAACAAACTCAAATATAGAGTTTAAACAACCAATATAATATACTTGACACATTACATATTGTGGTTATTTAGTTATTTAAAATGTTTAATTTGTTGAAAGACAATAAAATTTTTACAAAGAGGTACCTATACAATATAGTTCTTTTTTGCTAAATAAATCAGAAAATATGGCATATCAATCACTACGCATACAATATAGTTGACGACAAATAAATTAAACAATTTATACTCTCCTGTTTAATTATACTTTTACTGAGTTTATCAGCGTATCATCAATCATTGCATGAAAATTGATTATTAAAAGACGAACTTAGGCTGTAAAAAAACTAAGGAACATAAATGGATGATAGTATTATAGAAGTGAAGATTCGCACGCATGAACATTCATAAATAGAAAAAAATAATGGATCGATGAGCTGTAAGGAGATATTGTCACCTATCATGGAGAAAATAATTGGTGAAAAACTTGCATTTTGTTTTGTTGTAAAGTAAAATAACGTTTTTCTACTAGATTTCTCCAGTTAACAACTCATCTATAAAATGTAATTTACTGTTTTGTAGAAGCAAAAAAAAACATCTTTCTCCATTTTACGTATATATATCACCAAACGATGGATTTATAATGAGAAAAAGACATGACAGCTAATTTGTTTCTTGTCGTTTTTGATAGTTTATGTTTTTATTTCACATTTTAGTATTTTTTTCTTTTACGTCCAAAGTAGATTTGTTACCAACCAATTACGAGACGGAAGTATCCTGCAGTGAACAAAGTTGCTGAACAGTGTCCGCTGATGGTTTTGAAAGCCGCAAAGCTGTCGAATATTCAAAAGCATACCCAAAATAGAATAGCGTTTAAATTAGATTACATTATTGTTTATATAGTATACAGATTTAAAAATCATTTGAATATTCAATCCATGTACCAACTTTACTACTACTTCCGTTTCAAGGTTTATACACATAAATTAAAAAAACATTTAATTTTACATATTTTCAAAATAAAAACACTATTACCAATATACCTAATCATATATCAACCAATAGAAAAATAGAGTAGGAAATATTACTATTAAATTTTGCATTAAAAACCGAAAATAATATTTATTTTGAAACAAAAATTCTACTTCAGAACGACAAATAATTTGAAACGAAGGGAGTATTATATAATAGCTTCAAATTGTTGATAAACGAAAAAAATACACACAAGTCACAAAGAGCACAATGAGTTATTCTCGGCAAACGAGAAGAAACAGAGCACTCTCCTCTGTTTCCACACTTCTCCTCAGCTTCCTCCTCTGCATCTCCAAGCCATCGAACGCCCAATCTTCTTCTCCAGTGTTTGCATGTGACATCACTCGAAACCCTTCTCTCGTCGGGCTTGGATTCTGCAACATGAAGTTGAAGACTGAAGCCAGAGTCAGCGATCTTGTCGGAAGATTGACGTTGGAGGAGAAAATAGGGTTTCTTGTGAGCCAAGCTAGTGGCGTGAGCCGCCTTGGGATTCCGTATTATAACTGGTGGTCGGAGGCACTTCACGGTGTATCTAATGCCGGCCGAAGTGGTACTAAGTTCTCCGGTCTAGTCCCTGGCGCCACAAGCTTCCCTCAAGTCATACTCACCGCTGCTTCCTTCAATTTATCTCTGTTCCAAGCCATTGGCAAGGTGAAATATATAGTTTCTTGGGTTACAAGTATTAGACTAAAGTCATTATCATGCTTTTAGTTTTAGTAACTCTTTAACCATGGCTTGGTTATAAAGGTTGTGTCCACTGAGGCGAGGGCAATGTACAATGTTGGATTAGCTGGACTAACGTTTTGGTCACCAAACGTGAACATATTCCGGGACCCGAGATGGGGAAGAGGGCAAGAGACCCCCGGCGAGGACCCGACGCTCACGAGCAAATACGCGGTGGCTTATGTTAAAGGTCTTCAGGAGACTGACGGAGGAGATCTTAACCGTCTAAAAGTTGCCGCTTGCTGCAAGCACTACACCGCATATGATGTTGACAAATGGAAAGACGTCCATCGTTGGACTTTTAACGCCGTTGTAAGAAAAAAGATAAGCTTTGGGTTTGTTGTTTGTTACACCAAATAACATTATCGACTGTGTTTTTTTTGTGTGTGTGTTGGATTAGGTGAACCAACAAGATATGTATGATACGTTCCAACCACCGTTCAAGAGCTGTGTGGTTGATGGGAATGTGGCTAGTGTCATGTGTTCTTACAACCAAGTTAACGGTAAACCGACATGTGCTGATCCTGATCTGCTTTCTGGTGTGATCCGTGGTCAATGGAAGTTAAACGGGTAAGCTTTATTACACGGTTTAATCATGTGAAGGGATTGGTTTATTCATCAAATCAAGATTTTTTTGTTGTTGTTAGGTACATTGTTTCGGACTGCGATTCAGTAGAAGTGATGTATATAAACCAACACTATACCAAGACACCAGAGGAAGCTGTGGCCAAGTCTATGTTGGCAGGTTTGGATTTGAATTGTAATCATTTCACGGGTCAACACGCCATGGAAGCGGTCAAGGCTGGTTTGATAAACGAATCAGCTATCGACAATGCGCTTACAAACAATTTCGCAACTCTGATGCGTTTAGGATTCTTCGATGGTGACCCTAAGAAGCAGCTGTATGGTGATCTTGGTCCTAAAGATGTTTGCACGGCTCAGAACCAAGAACTCGCTAGAGAAGCCGCAAGGCAAGGCATTGTCTTGCTCAAGAACTCTCCTGGTTCGCTTCCGCTCTCACCTTCTGCGATCAAAACTTTGGCAGTGATCGGACCAAACGCCGATGTCACCGAGACAATGCTCGGAAACTACTACGGTAACACATTCTACTGGTCTAAGCTTAAATGTCTGAAACCGAGATTTTTTAAAAAAAAATCTTATTCAAGCATCCACATTTATACCCGGTCGGATAAGTTATATTATCTAGGGGTTTAGAGTACTTAGGATATGGACTCTGATACTATGTTAGATTTAGGCTTATTGTGAATTTTTGACTTAAAATCAATTGGTGATAAGTAGATTGACTATAACTTTTTATATATTATTTAATGTCTCATTGAATTCTCGATATGGGATACTATATCACTAATATCCCTCCTAATATTAGGGTCCGATAGTAGATCGGGTTGGATTTATATTAGTTTTATATATAAATCTTATTCAGGCATCCCGTGCAAGTACACAACACCACTTCAGGGACTGAAACAAATGGTTTCAGCGACATATCAGCAGGGATGTTCTAACGTGGCGTGCACGGAAGCGGATATAAACTCAGCCACAGCTTTGGCGGCTTCTGCTGATGCGGTTGTGCTCGTGATGGGAATAAACCAATCTATTGAGGAGGAGGATCTTGACCGAGTCCACCTGAATCTTCCAGGTAAACAGCAAGAGCTTGTGTCTGAAGTGGCTAAAGCTGCTAAAGGACCGGTGGTGCTAGTCATAATGTCCGGTGGAGGATTTGACATTACCTTCGCCAAGAAAGATGAGAAGATCACAAGCATCATGTGGGTCGGGTATCCTGGCGAAGCCGGTGGTCTTGCCATTGCTGACGTCATCTTCGGTCGTCATAACCCGAGTAAGACTCTGTTTTTCGGTTTTAACAATTGTAGTTTCGCTAACCGTAGTAAGACTCTCTTCTGCTTATTAAACCGGTGATGTAACGATTGTAAATTTAGGCCTGGGTAAATTGTCCCGATCCGAAATTCCGAACCGGATCTGATCCGAATTATAAGGTACCGAACGGAATCCGATCCGACGTAAATATCCGAACGGTACATAATTTCTTATATCCGAAGAACCGGATCCAAAGCCGAACTGAACCCGAAAATTACGGGTATCCGAAAAATATCCGAAGTACAAATATATACCTACAAATATTAGTTATATTAATACTTATAATAATTATAATATTAAAAAGTATAATAATATTTTAAATATATTAGTTATTTTAGATAATTTAGATACTTTAGTTACTTTTGATATTTTTGTTCAAACATAAAAAACCAAATTTTAACGGGATATTTTGGATTAGAAACATGTATTTTCGGTTATGATCGGGTAAAATTAAGTCAATCCAAACCGGAACTTTTTTTTGGTTCATTCGGATATACCCGATAATATCTTGATCCGGCAAGTACCAAACTGAACCTGAACCGAAATTTATAATTAGCCGAACGGTATCAATTTTCCTATATTCAAATTATCCGAAAATCCGAAATACCCGATCCGGTACTCGAATGCCCATGTCTAATTGTAATTTTGGTAACTGGTAGTTATTTATATTATTTTTTTGGTTTTTGGTTAGGCGGACGGTTACCGATGACGTGGTATCCTCAGACGTATGTTGAGAAGGTCCCGATGTCGAACATGAACATGAGACCCGACAAAACAAACGGATACCCGGGTCGGACTTACCGGTTTTACGCGGGAGAGACTGTGTACGCCTTCGGAGACGGGATAAGCTACACTCTGTTCAGACACCAGCTAATCAAAGCCCCAAGATTCCTCTCTCTCAGCCTAGACGAGAGCCACCCTTCCCGATCTTTGGCATCTCAGTCACTGGACGCGGTGGGACCGCACTGCGAGAGCGTCTTCGAAGTTCATCTGAAAGTAAGGAACGTTGGAGATAGAGAGGGAAGCCACACGGTGCTTCTGTTCACGACGCCGCCGGCTGTACACAGATCGCCGATTAAGCAGCTGCTAATGTTCGAGAAGGTTCGTCTGGGGAAGAGGGAAGAGACGGTGGTTAGGTTTAAGGTGGACGTGTGTAAAGATCTGAGTGTGGTTGATGAGACAGGGAAGAGGAAGATAGCTTTGGGGGAACATCTTCTCTATGTGGGAAGCTTGAAACACTCGTTGAACGTTATGTTCTAATAATATGAAGACTCTGTTTTTATTTGGTTAAAATATTTTAAACTTTTAAAGAACTATTGTAATAAAATGAAGTAAACTTTGGACTGTTTATTCATCTTCACACTGACGCCGCTGCTTGTTTTCATCGCCGCCGTTAGTATTACTTTCGTCTAGTTGGACGACTTTCGAGGAATCTACTCTTATTAGAGATGATTATAGTTGAATCCCTAATGGGATTCTTATTTATTATTTTTTTTGTCTGATTTAAAAAAGAAAAAACAATAATGGTGACCCGCAAACAATGTAAGAGCCCCCTTAAGAGCACCCGCAATGATGTTATCCATTGAAATCCTTAAATTTTTTCTTTTTGGTTTTTAATTATTATTTTTTTTTCAAAAAACAAAAAAATACTAACCAATCGCGCGGACCGCTACGTGTCGTGGAGACCCGCAAATAATACAAAAATCAATCCTTATTTAGTAATTTTAAGGATTGAATCCTTAAATTTTGGTGAAATTCACTAATTATTTAATTATTTTTCCGCTAAAAACTCTTTTTTTAAGAACTCGCATTGCGCGTGCTCTAAGAGACCTCCTTAATCATGCTTTTAGATTTGGTTCTTTTTGGTGTTTGTTGTCATTTGTAGCGTTGACTTTGGGAGTTGAAGAGGAGATGTCACCTGACAGAGATTCGGTTCTTTTTGGTGTTAGTTATCATTTGTCACGTTGACTTCTTTGTCTTTTGTCTTTTTGGTGTTAGTTATCACTTGTGGTTAGGACTTGAAAGAGGAGATGGTGGCTGACGGAGTTGTCATGGTGAAGAGTGATAGACATATAATCTATCAATGAAGAAATAATCAATTACTGACCAAGTGGAATAAGCTAACGTGGCTAAGTGAGGAAGTGTTGAGAAGAGACTTGGATTGATTCGGAGGCTTTGCCGTTTCTGAGCAGAGTTACAGCTCGTGAAAGAAGATGAAGACTATAAATAAGAAGCTTGAGTAGAGATGGGATTTATGCTTTGATGTTGCAGTAGATTGACGCCATGAGTCATCTTAACCCGATCGCCATGAGATCGGTGACGAAGGTGAAGCTCGCCATGAGAGCCTAGCCGGAGTCAAGCTCAAAGCTATTCGTTTATCATCTTGTAATCTCTGTTCTAGCTTCTAATCGGTGTTTGGAGTGATCAATAAGAAGAGCCTGAGAGTTAGAGATATCAATACTCTATCACACCACTTGGGGTTAGGACTTGAAAGAGGAGATGGTGGCTGACGGAGTTGTCATGGTGAAGAGGCAAACACCACAGTCATCGCGGAGTTGGATTTCCATAGACGCAACGGGGAAAAGAACAGTGCTTGACGAAGACAAATACGCAATCATGCACCGTGTTAAGATCCATGCTCGCGATCTCCGGATCCTTGATCCGAACCTTTGCTACCCTTCTGCTATTCTAGGTCGAGAGAGAGCCATTGTTGTTAACTTGGAGGTTTGTCTTGGCACTTTTTGTTTTCTCCTCTGTTTTTAGTTAATATTATATGTCATTGGTTCTTATGATTTGTTTTTGGGTCCGATGCAGCATATCAAGGCCATTATCACTTCTCAAGAGGTTAGTCACTCTCAGTTTATTCTTGACTTCTTTCTTACTGCCTTGTAACTACACAAACACTATGTTGTGAATTTATTAAACAAAGTAGCTACTTTAGTGTTTGGATGACCTTCTAAAATACATATATCCTTATGTGATAGTTGAAACAGTTTCTCTCATCTTGAAGTGATGATGGGATTGGTTTGGTTATTTGTTTTTAAACGATTCAGGTTCTGGTTCGGGATTCTTCAGATGAAAATGTTTTACCTGTCTTGGAGGAGTTTCAGAGATGCTTGCCTGTTGTTCAAGGAGATGCTGAAGCGGGTGAAGAAGATGGTATGCCTACATAAGAACCACTCACTCTTTGTCAGTTTTCACATGTGGAATTTGAAAAAGTATGATTGTTATTACTATCAGAATCCCCGTTTGAGTTTCGAGCCCTAGAGGTGGCTTTATAAGCTATTTGCAGCTTATTAGCTGCAAGGACAACAGAACTAGAGACTTCTGCTTATCCTGCTTTGGATGAACTAACCTTGAAGGTATGTTTTGCATTACTGATCTATTCCCAACTACATTGGACCATGAGCACTATTATTCATTTTGTAGTTAAGTAGCCGTAACTTGGAAAGGGTTCGTAAATTGAAGAGTGCCATGACACGGTTGACAGCTCGGGTCCAAAAGGTACGACTAAAAAACATAGTCTATGTTTATTAGGTCTCACATTCGGGTATCCGCTCGGTTTGGATTTTTTTTCGGATTTAGAGTATTTCAATACCAGAGGCATATGACCCATTTGGATACTATGTTTTAGTCGATTTGGTTCGGTTCTATCCGGGCTCGGATCAATACGGTTATGTTGTTTGAGGCCTGGTCTTTACTTAGCACCTCGAATACACTTGAGATCAGATTTTATCCAAAACTCCATAAATACAATCTAGTAAATATAGTTCAAATCATTTAAAAAAATCAAGAATAACTATAATTACAATTTGGTTTGGGTAATTTATACATATACTATCTAATTGTATCAAAAGAATATCAAATATAATTAATTTATTTAGATTTATAATTTTATTTTAGATATTAAAATTATTATAAGTATTTTTATAACTAATATATATTAATATATATTTATATTTTAGATAGTTTTGGATACTCCCTTGGTTTTTGGTTCATTTTGGATTCAGTATCAATTCTTTTGATACATGATCCATTCGAGTATTTACTTCAAGTTTTTGGTTTCGGGTCAATCGTTTTTTGGGTATGGATATTTTACCCATCCCTAATATTTATGATTTAAGCCTCGTGACCATTAGCTGTCTTAAAGTGAGTCATACACACATCTTCTGCTGATGCATATACTTTGAGTATTATGGCTCATTGCATATTTCAAGTGAACCTCATTGAAAGAGACTCGTTAAATCACACCACCAAAATTAGAATATAATGCTTGTGTTTTATAGATGAGTATTTGAAACTAGACTAGAGAAGAACTAAAGCTACCCCACCACTTGTTTGTAGGTAAGGGATGAGATCGAACAATTGTTGGATGATGACGATGATATGGCAGATATCTATCTTTCAAGGAAGCTTGCTGGTGTATCTTCATCGATTAGTGTTTCTGATGAACCCCTTTGCTATCCTACGTCACCAGCAATAGGTTCGAAGATTTCCAGAGCAAGTAGAATGAGTTGGGATGATGAAAATGATGTTGAAGAACTTGAAATGTTGCTCGAGGTTTGTTTGTTGCATGCATGAATGGTGTCTGCTTTCACCTACATATGAAATTTAAACAACCATTAATTTGATATTTGTTTTAACAGGCTTACTTCATGCAAATCGACAACACTTTAAACAAATTAACCACGGTATTATATCATATTGTTAGCTTATGTTCTTGCTCATACTTGTGAATCTCTGACTCAGAAAGTATAATTGAACATGATGCAGCTACACGAGTATATTGATGACACAGAAGACTACATTAACATCCAGGTAACTAAAATGAAATTCTATTTACGTAAGGATGTTATAATGTAATCTTTCTTCTCACTGGCTAATGTAAACTTTTT
>MU108801.1:7509-22078 GCA_012274485.2 Sinapis alba | reverse complement strand
TGCTGGTCATCAGGACGGGCGTGTAGAGGCTGCGGGCAATGTGACAGTTGGGATAGCTAACCCAGCTACGGATCCATCTATGAAGGATGTGCTGGAAGCTATGAAAGCTATGGGTAACCAAATGATAGCTCTGACCCAAGTGTTCATTCCACTGGTGAACTCGTCTGTGGGTCAAGCTGGAACCATTCCTACAGCTGTTTCCTTAGCTGGTAGGCGAGTGGAACAGGTGGCTGAGGTGGTGGAAATTGACCCACCACCTAGGGCGGTTAGGAGAATGGATTACCTAAAGCTACTGGAACACATAGCTAAGATGGGCACCAAACACTTTGCTGGAAGTGTTCACCAATTGGAGGCTGGTGAATGGAGAAGCAGGCTGGTCCGCAACTTCAACTCAACTCGATGCCCGAAGGAGTATCAAAAGGACATAGCGGTTCATTTCCTGGAGGGCGATGCTCATAACTGGTGGTTGGCACTGGACAAGCGTACCAATGGTACCATTGAACGCTTCTCCGACTTTGTGGTTGAGTTCAACCACAAGTACTTCCCGGCTGAGGCTTGGGATCGTTTGGAGACTAAGTTCTTGGACCTGGTCCAGGGTCGCAGGATGGTTAGGGAGTACGAGGAGGAGTTCAACCGACTCAGGCGCTATGTGGGTAAGGAACTGGAGGATGAATCAGTACAGGCGCGCCGGTTCATTTGAGGCCTTAGGGTGGAGCTCCAAACCTACTGCTCTGTCCGCACTTTCCACACTGTGTCTGAGTTGGTAGAAAGGATGGCCATGTTAGAGACCAACCTAGCTGAGGAAGCTTAGCTAAAAATCCGGAGCCACTCGACTACCATTAGTGGTAGCAGTGACCGAAAGAGGAAGAGGGACCAGGCTGAGGAAGGTAGACCTTCAAGTGGTAGGTCTGCGTGCCCTAAGTGTGGAAGACACCATGGAGGTGAATGCTGGAGAGCAATGGGAGCTTGCCTCCGTTTTGGCAAGATGGACCACTCAGCTCGGGACTGTCCCAGACAGGAGCAAGGAGCTGGTGGTGATACTAGGACGTGCCACTACTGTGGTAGGAAGGGACATCTCCGCAAGGACTGTCCTAAGCTTTCATCCAGGCCCAGCAAGAGCCGAGGAGAGGCTAGTCGGCCAGAACAGAACCGTGGACAGACCTCAACACCCCGGGTGTATGAGCTGTCTAAATATGAGGACAAGGCTGGACCATTCCAAGCGATCACTGGTAATTATTGATCTTGATCTTTTTCAATTCAGTAGAATTGCATGGTACGGAACTTAGAATGGTTAGGTACTTAGATTGGGTCATATGTAGGGACCCTAAGTATTGGTGGTGTGGAAACACACGTGCTTTTCGATACAGGAGCTACACATAGCTTTGTGAGTCCAGGGATGCTCGGAAAGGTGTTGTTCCAGTTGGGAACGGGGGATTGTCCTGGGGTAGTGAACGCGGCCGGGGGGCAGGTTATGAAATCATTAGGGTTGATTCAGGACGTCCCAGTGGTGATCCAAGACAGGGTCATGCCTGTGGATCTTGTGGTAGTCCACCTAAAGAATCACGAGGTGATATTAGGTATGGACTGGCTTGGAAAGAATCGGGCCACTCTTGACTGTCACCGGGGGCGTGTGCTGTTTGAGAGTGGGTGTGGGTCTCCGATCAGGTTCCAACATATACGTCCGGCCTCTGGATGCTTGGTGGTGTCAGCGATCCATGTGGATAGGATGTTGAGGAAGGGTTGTGAGGCTTATTTGGCCACAATCGCCACTAAGGAGGTCGTAGGGGGTGGTGACCTGGAGGGAATACTGCTGGTTCGCGAGTTCCATGATGTGTTTGGGTCCTTACAGGGCATTCCCCCTGATAGATCAGACCCATTCATAATAGAACTGGAACCAGGGACGGCCCCACTATCCAAAAGTCCCTATAGAATGGCTTATGCCGAGATGGCCGAGCTTAAGAAGCAACTTGAAGAGTTGCTGGACAAAGGTTTTATACGACCTAGTGGGTCACCATGGGGAGCACCAAGTTTTTTCGTGAAAAAGAAGGATGGTAGCTTCAGGTTATGCATTGATTACCGAGGGTTGAACAGGGTCACCGTGAAGAACAAGTACCCATTACCTCGGATAGACGAGCTGTTGGATCAGCTCAGGGGTGCACAGTGGTTTTCTAAGATTGATTTGGCTTCAGGGTATCACCAGATCCCTATAGAACCAAATGACATTAGAAAGACAGCATTCCGAACTAGGTACGGCCACTATGAGTTTGTGGTCATGCCATTCGGATTAACCAATGCACCGACAACATTCATGAAGATGATGAATGGTATCTTCCGTGACTTCTTGGATAAATTTGTAATCATCTTCATAGATGATATATTAGTATACTCCAAGAATAAGGAAGACAATGAGAAGCATCTACGAGCTGTATTGGGTCGGTTGAAGGAACAACAACTCTATGCCAAACTGAGCAAGTGTAGTTTTTGGCAAAGGAGTGTTGGTTTCCTTGGACACATTGTGTCGGAGCAGGGAGTCTCAGTTGATCCCGAGAAGATTAGGGCCATACAAGGATGGCCACGGCCTAAGAATGCCACAGAGGTTAGGAGTTTCCTAGGCCTGGCCGGATATTACCGGAAGTTTGCCAAAGGGTTTGCCTGTTTGGCTCAACCCATGACACAACTAACCGGTAAGGATGTGAAGTTTGTATGGTCGGATGAGTGTGAGAAGTGCTTCTCTGCCCTGAAGGAGATGTTGACAAATGCACCTATCCTGGTTCTGCCAGAAGCTGATCAACCATATATGGTATACACTGATGCCTCCATCACTGGATTGGGATGTGTATTGACTCAACACGGTAAGGTCATTGCCTATGCATCTAGGAAATTGAAGAAGCATGAGGGTAACTACCCAACCCACGACCAGGAAATGGCCGGAGTAGTGTTTGCTATGAAGATATGGCGATCCTCTCTGTATGGAGCCAAGGTTCAGATCTTAACCGACCACAAGAGTCTCAAGTATATATTCACTCAGCCTGAGTTGAATTTGAGACAAAGAAGATGGATGGAGTTTGTGGCCGATTATGATCTTGAGATTGCTTACCATCCTGGTAAGGCAAATCTAGTGGCTGATGCCCTGAGTAGAAGAAGGGCTGAAGTGTCAGCCGAGAAGGAGGCGGATGTACTGGAGGGTATGGTCCGGTCATTACATTTGAACACTTTGGTAAGCGAGGACGAACCATTGGGTTTAGAGGCAGTGAACCAGGCCGATTTGCTGACCAGGATTAGGCAAGCACAAGGCTTGGACGAGAACCTTCAGAAGGTTGCTCTGAATGATAAGACAGAGTACCAGGTTGCACAGGATGGAACCATCTTGGTCCATGGTAGGATCAGTGTTCCAAATGTGAGAGCACTTAAGGAGGAGATTATGGGCAAGTCTCATAAGTCTAAGTTCTCTGTGCACCCTGGCTTCAACAAGATGTGCAAGGACATCAAAAGGTATTACCATTGGGTCCGAATGAAGACTGATGTTGCCGAATGGGTGGCTAAGTGCCCTACTTGTCAACTTGTCAAGGCTGAGCACCAAGTGCCCAGTGGGTTACTTCAGAACCTACCCATTCCAGAATGGAAGTGGGATCATATCACCATGGACTTTGTGTCTGGTTTTCCCACGACCAGAAACAGGAAGGATGCAGTCTGGGTGGTGGTGGATCGTTTAACCAAATCAGCTCATTTCATACCAATCAACAAGACTGATGGTGTGGAACCCTTGGTAAGAATTTATATGGATGAGATAGTACGGCTGCATGGAGTGCCGGCTAGCATTGTTTCAGATAGAGACCCTCGGTTTGCTTCTTATTTCTGGAAGGCTTTCCAAAAAGCTTTGGGAACAAGAGTGAACATGAGTACGTCTTACCATCCACAACCTGGTACTCTGTCTTATCATTCAGAGCAACCTACTGAAGGTTCTCATCCAAGCCTTGTGTTTGCCTAATCCTGGTCAGCAAATCGGCCTGGTTCACTGCCTCTAAACCCAATGGTTTGTCCTCGCTTACCAAAGTGTTCAAATGTAATGACCGGACCATACCCTCCAGTACATCTTTTTCCTTCTCGGCTGACACTTCAGCCCTTCTTCTACTCAGGGCATCAACCACTAGATTTGCCTTACCAGGATGGTAAGCAATCTCAAGATCATAATCGGCCACAAACTCCATCCATCTTCTTTGTCTCAAATTCAACCCAGGCTGAGTGAATATATACTTGAGACTCTTGTGGTCGGTTAAGATCTGAACCTTGGCTCCATACAGATAGGATCGCCATATCTTCAGAGCAAACACTACTGCAGCCATTTCCAGGTCGTGGGTTGGGTAGTTACCCTCATGCTTCTTCAATTGCCTAGATGCATAGGCAATGACCTTACCGTGTTGAGTCAATACACATCCCAATCCAGTGATGGAGGCATCAGTGTATACCATATACGGTTGATCAGCCTCTGGCAGAACCAGGATAGGTGCATTTGTCAACATCTCCTTCAAGGCAGAGAAGCACTTCTCACACTCATCCGACCATACAAACTTCACATCCTTACCGGTTAGTTGTGTCATGGGTTGAGCCAAACTGGCAAACCCTTTGACAAACTTCCGGTAATATCCGGCCAGGCCTAGGAAACTCCTAACCTCTGTGGCATTCTTAGGCCGTGGCCATCCTTGTATGGCCCTAATCTTCTCGGGATCAACTGAGACTCCCTGCTCCGACACAATGTGTCCAAGGAAACCAACACTCCTTTGCCAAAAACTACACTTGCTCAGTTTGGCATAGAGTTGTTGTTCCCTCAACCGTCCCAATACAGCTCGTAGATGCTTCTCATGGTCTTCCTTATTCTTGGAGTATACTAATATATCATCTATGAAGATGATTACAAATTCATCCAAGAAGTCACGGAAGATACCATTCATTATCTTCATGAATGCTGATGGTGCATTGGTCAATCCGAATGGCATGACCACAAACTCATAGTGGCCGTACCTAGTTCGGAATATTGTCTTTCTAATGTCATTTGGTTCAATAGGGATCTGGTGATACCCTGAAGCCAAATAAATCTTAGAAAACCACTGTGCACCCCTGAGCTGATCCAACAGCTCGTCTATCCGAGGTAATGGGTACTTGTTCTTCACGGTGACCCGGTTCAACCCTCGGTAATCAATGCATAACCTGAAGCTACCATCCTTCTTTTTCACGAAAAGAACGGGTGCTCCTCATGGTGACTAACTAGGTCTTATAAAACCTTTGTCCAGGAACTCTTCAAGTTGCTTCTTAAGCTCGGCCATCTCGGCAGGAGCCATTCTATAGGGACTTTTGGATAGTGGGGCCGTCCCTGGTTCCAGTTCTATTATGAATGTGTCTGATCTATCAGGGGGAATGCCCTGTAAGGACCCAAACACATCATGGAACTCGCGAACCAGCGGTATTCCCTTCGGGTCACCACCCCCTACGACCTCCTTAGTGGCGATTGTGGCCAAATAAGCCTCACAACCCTTCCTCAGCATCCTATCCACATGGATCGCTGACACCACCAAGTATCCATAGGCCGGACGTATACGTTGGAACCTGATCGGAGACCCACACCCACTCTCAAACAGCACACGCCCCCGGTGACAGTCAAGAGTGGCCCGATTCTTTCCAAGCCAGTCCATACCTAATATCACCTCGTGATTCTTTAGGTGGACTACCACAAGATCTACAGGCATGACCCTGTCTTGGATCACCACTGGGACGTCCTGAATCACCCCTAATGAACTCATAACCTGCCCCCCGGCCGCGTTCACTACCCCAGGACAATCCCCCGTTCCCAACTGGAACAACCCCTTTCCGAGCATCCCTGGACTCACAAAGCTATGTGTAGCTCCAGTATCGAAAAGCACGTGTGTTTCCACACCACCAATACTTAGGGTCCCTACATATGACCCAATCTAAGTACCTAACCATTCTAAGTTCCGTACCATGCAATTCTACTGAATTGAAAAAGATCAAGATCAATAATTACCAGTGATCGCTTGGAATGGTCCAGCCTTGTCCTCATCTTTAGACAGCTCATACACCCGGGGTGTTGAGGTCTGTCCACGGTTTTGTTCTGGCCGACTAGCCTCTCCTCGGCTCTTGCTAGGCCCGGATGAAAGCTTAGGACAGTCCTTGCGGAGATGTCCCTTCCTACCACAGTAGTGGCACGTCCTAGTATCACCACCAGCTCCTTGCTCCTGTCTGGGACAGTCCCGAGCTGAGTGGTCCATCTTGCCACAACGGAGGCAAGCTCCCATTGCTCTCCAGCATTCACCTCCATGGTGTCTTCCACACTTAGGGCACGCAGACCTACCAGTTGAAGGTCTACCTTCCTCGCCCTGGTCCCTCTTCCTCTTCCGGTCACTTCTACCACCAGTGGTAGTCGAGTGGCTCCGGATCCTTAGCTTAGCTTCCTCAGCTAGGTTGGTCTCTAACATGGCCATCCTTTCTACCAACTCAGACACAGTGTGGAAAGTGCGGACAGAGCAGTAGGTTCGGAGCTCCACCCTAAGGCCTCTAATGAACCGACGCACCTGTACTGATTCATCCTCCAGTTCCTTACCCACATAGCGCCTGAGTCGGTTGAACTCCTCCTCGTACTCCCTAACCGTCCTGCGACCCTGGACCAGGTCCAAGAACTTAGCCTCCAAACGATCCCAAGCCTCAGCCGGGAAGTACTTGTGGTTGAACTCAACCACAAAGTCGGAGAAGCGTTCAATGGTACCATTGGTACGCTTGTCCAGTGCCAACCACCAGTTATGAGCATCGCCCTCCAGGAAATAAACCGCTATGTCCTTTTGATACTCCTCCGGGCATCGAGTTGAGTTGAAGTTGCGGACCAGCCTGCTTCTCCATTCATCAGCCTCCAATGGGTCAACACTTCCAGCAAAGTGTTTGGTGCCCATCTTAGCTATGTGTTCCAGTAGCTTTAGGTAATCCATTCTCCTAACCGCCCTAGGTGGTGGGTCAATTTCCACCACCTCAGCCACCTGTTCCACTCGCCTACCAGCTAAGGGAACAGCTGTAGGAATGGTTCCAGCTTGACCCACAGACGAGTTCACCAGTGGAGTGAACACTTGGGTCAGAGCTATCATTTGGTTACCCATAGCTTTCATAGCTTCCAGCACATCCTTCATAGATGGATCCGTAGCTGGGTTAGCTATCCCAACTGTCACATTGCCCGCAGCCTCTACACGCCCGTCCTGATGACCAGCATGAGAGGACTCACCCTCGTCCTCCAGCTCCCTGTGCTGATCATCAGCACCATCAGCTGGCCCCGGCTCCTGTTCCTGCTGAGTTCCAGCTTCATCCACACGAACCTCGGTTGGGTTGAGCTGGGCAATTGGTAGTCCGGCTCCCACACCAGCCCCATCCGGTTGAATAGGCGCTTGGGCGGTTGGGTTTGCCCCATCCGCTTCAACCTGTCCGGTACCACCAGCTACTTCCTTGCCCTTCCGAGATGTCTTAGACTTCCTTGTACCCTTGGGTTCAAATCAACACTCAAGGTTAGCACATAATTGTGTGAATATGCAAAAACATACAATCGCTAAGACTAACACACAATCAATCAGACCTTACCATGAGACCCAGCCGGATGTGTGGTGATTTCCCATAACCCATAACAATCCTAGAATCAACTCCGCTCTGATACCAACTTGTAAGACCCGATCCTGGTCCAAAGGACCCAACTAGGACCCGAAGCCTTACTTTCCTATTCATGTAATTTTTGTTCACTTTTAAGGTCCCATATTTCTCTAAGTCATTTTTCAATCATATGAGGTTCAAGCATTTCGATTCCTAAGTCTATTCAGATAAGAGAAATTGTATCTTTATTAATATAAAACTTGTGATCCAATACATAGATTCAGTTGCACAATAGGCTATCATAAGTTTATGTGTTCATACTAACTAAACTATCCCACAACCCACACATCCATCCACGGCTCAGGTCTTCATGGTTCCTTGGCCTTGCCACGGTCCTGGTCTGATCCTGAAAGCAACATCATCACAAGACATATGTATGAGTACAATCCGATAACCTAACATACCAATTCTACATTGCATGGTTCGGTTCTCCAATTCTATACTCTATATCCTATCCATTCAGTTCACAAGGCACACGGACACACCCAGGACATCCCCCAGGACGTCCTGGACCATTAACCATCACGCAGCCGGACTGGTTCCATGTGGACCATTCCCTTGTCCACACCAAACCACAATCGGCCATGGCTGGTTCCCAAATCTGACCTATCCAAATCAATTCCCAAAAATTAAATAAAATTCATGAAAATTCCCTATAAATCCTAACTAAGAATAATCCATAATCAGAATCCAAATAATCGGCCTTGATCATATTGATCTCGGCCACAACCGGCCAAATTGGCCATAACTGACCATCCATGAATCAATTAGGTAAAACCTAATAAAACCCATGATAATTCATGATAAATCCCCACTAAGAGGAATCTATGGTCAGAATTCAATGAATCCCACCGGAGCATACAAAACCCGACCAAGACCAGTCCGGCCTAAGGCCAAGGACTATGTTCCTGGACCGGCCAAAGCCTTGGTCCAGTCACACTAGGATGAACACGCCATCCATATAAAGAATATACATGAAGGGGACGAAATCAAATAAATAAATGGGAAGAAATGGGTTTGGAACCACCAAACCATCCACAGCCACACGGCATCATGCCGCGGCCATGGCAGGATGGATCGGTCCATCCCACTCACCTTGGGCGTGCGCTCTGGAGTGCTCAAGCCCTTCTCTAAATCCTTCTCCCTGCCTCTTGTTCCCATCCTCAATCGATCTCCACTTCACACAAGCCAACTCCTGATCGGAATCCACCACCAAAACCCACACGGCCAAGCCTTGATCTCTCTCTCTCTCTCTCTCTCTCTCTCTCTCTCTCACTATTTGTTTCTCTCTGCCTCGATTTGGGCAGAGTTTTCCTTAGGGAAATTGTGGCAATTCTTGACCCATAGGGTCTGTATTTAAAGGCCAGAACCGACCCCCAACTGCCTGGGCAAACAGGCATGACTTGTTGGCCGAATGGGTGCAACTTGCACCATTCGCACCCCTTCACCCCAACTGCCTCCAACCGCCCCTTGTCTCCCTTATCCTCTTCGATTGCAAGCTCCAGGGTCCTGTCCACTGCTCAGCCAACTTGTCCAAGACCCCAACTGGTTGGGCCTCCCTTGGCCACCCAAGCCGGCACCATAACCGCCCCTGACCCGAGCCCCATGACCAAGACCCAAACCCTTCACCCAGCTGAGGTGAGCTGGTTGCTAGCTGCCCCAGCTAAGTGAGCTAGTGGTCCAGCTACCGGAGCTGAATTAATCTAGTGGTCCAGCTGCTGTAGCTGACCTGGTCGAGTGTGAGCTACACCGAACTGTCCCGAGCTCGATCTAGCTGACTGAACTAGATTCATGCCTTGTCCAACTGCCTTAGAACTCTTCCAACCTTTTCTCCCGTGCCTTCCTTCGATCCTGGTGAAGTCCCAGCCTACTGAGGCCCTTAACCATCCGTTCCAGCCATGATACGCTTGTCCTTAGGTCATGTGACCTGACTGGTGCGTCTCCTCGTACCATGGCTGTGCCCGAAGGCCTTATCCAGATTCAGGGACATGACAGGATGATACAGCATCGTCCACTTGGACTTGTTTTTGCTGACCATCCTCAACATTCACACGAGTCTCAGTAAGAAAGATCAGATCCACTGGAAGTCCGGTCTCATTGTTATCCAACTCCACTTGAGTTGGTAACACTGTGGTTGGAATGGTTCCAGCTGGTAACACTGCGGTTTGAACAGCACCATCCTGTCCCACGGTTCCGGATGCTCCAGCCGTATCCTTTCCTCTCCGAGTCTTATTCTTCTTAGTAACCTTAGGATTAGAACACACACAAAGGTTAGTTCACAACAGAACATATAAACCTCAAATCAATCCTAAATTAAAATATTTCAAGCAATCATATCAAGTAAAACAATCAACCTACCGTGAGTCTCAACAGCCGATGTGTGGTGAACCAATAACCCAAACAAATCCTAGAATCAAGCATGTTTTGATACCAACTTGTAAGACCCGATCCTGGATTCCTCAATCCAACCAGACCGCGGTCTTACCAAAAAATCCTAACAAGTTTGATTTCACTAATTCCGATTCAAGAGAATATTTTCCTAAGTATTTATCAGAGATTTGAGGTGCATTGACAACAGAATACACGCGGAAGCAATAAGAAAAATAGATACTCCAAAGATAGATAAAACAGAAACAAACATCATTCCTTCGTTCAGCAGAAACAAGTTGCACAATAGGATAAAGCATAAGTTCACAAGTTCAACAATAGACTACTAAGATAACACGACAGTTATGTATGACCCATTCACCAAACATCTTCCCATGGCCTAAATCCTCACGGTGCCTTTCTTTACCACGCTCCAAGTCTGTAGCTGAGACCAACACAATCACACAACACAAACGCATGATCATTTTATTACACAAGAATACTATCACACTGCATTGTTGGAATCGATTCTAAACACCACTTTACACATCAATGCCACTTCTGGCCATTTTCAAAAGTACTCCAAAATTAATTAAAATTCATGAAAACTCATTATAATTCCCAACAAAGAGATTCCCATGATCAGAATCCAATGAATAAACCCAGACCCTATGGATTCCGATCATGATAAGTCAAATAAATCAAAACTGAACATCATCAAATCAATTCCGAAAAAACTAATTAAAATTCATGATAATTCATGATAATTATCACCTAAGACTATTATCACTAATTTGATCCGGCCAAGGCCTAGAATCGGTGTCTTCATACCTGAAACATCAACATCCAATACCACAACAAGAAATATATGAAGAACAGAGTATAATATCAGAGTAAGGTGTAACCATCCGAACCAGACATATCCATAACAACATATGGCTTAACCATCGGTTATGTTCACTGGTTCTTGGCCACACCTCTCATCTTACGATTATGATCTCCAGGGGCCGACTCCTTCTCCATCTCCATCTTCTTCTCTTTGTCTTTCTACCTTGTATCCATCCTTTCGAACTTCACCCACTGATCCCACCGGAATCAATCAAAGGAAACACCACAAATTGGTTTCTCTTTCTCTTTCTCTCTCAAAGTTCTTCTCTGAGTTTTCTCTGGTTTCTTTGGATAATATTTCTACAGACAGGAGTAAAATGGAGAAGAAATCAACTATAACTTACTTTCCCAACCGCCGGCCGAGTAGTTTCTCAAAGTAAAGAAAATTGAGCATTTTCGTCTCGTAATGGGCGGTTTCTCCCTTTCTTCCTTTCCACAAAATCTATTCAAACTTAAACCAAACCGGATCCAATTAAATAACAATCAACAATAACCGATCCCAATCAGACCCACCGGTTTGGTCCACAACCGCTCAGATCCCACCACACTGGTCCAAACCGGAACACTCCTCCCAGCTGAGATGAACTGTCCCATAACTGTTCCCAGCTGAGTGAGCTAATATTCCAGCTCCTGTGAGCTGATCAAGTCACTGTGAACTGATCTCCATCTGACTGAAGTCTTGTGAGCTGTTTTCCAGCTGCACCTAGCTGATTGAGCTGAACCCGGACCTCATACAGCTTCCGATTCACTCTTCCAACACTTTTCCCACTCATCTTTCCCAATTCCTGGTTAAGTCTCAGTTCCCTGATGCCCTTAACCCTTATTCCGGACCATGGAACGCTTGTCTCAAAGTCTTACAACCTGACTGGTGGGGTTTCTCGCACCATGGTCCGTCCGGACGATCCTATCTAGGATCAGGGACATGACAAGACTGGTCCATCAGACCATGAAAAATCGACTCATACGTACTGATAGGCGGAGTATCTGAGGTTTGAGGTATACTATAAACACTTTTGTGAATTATAGGGATTGTTCACAGAAGTGTGATGCTTTGGAGAATGGTATGGGACGTTTTCCAAATGTGTGATCAAACCGAAAATCCTATTCATCTAAGTACTTAATGATCGGTGGTGTGGAAACACACGTACTTTTCGATACTGGAGCTACACATAGTTTTGTGAGTCCAGGGATGCTCGAAAAGGGGTTGTTCCAGTTGGGAACAGGGAATTGTCCTGGGGTATTGAACGCGGCCTGTGGGCAAGTTATGAGTTCACTAGGGTTGATTCAGGACATTCCAGTGGTGATCCAAGACAGGGTCATGCCTGTGGATCTTGTGGTCGTTCCAGTTGGGAACAGGGCATTGTCCTGGGGTAGTGAACGCGGCCGGTGAGCAGTTATGAGTTCACTAGGGGTGATTCAGGACATCCCAGTGGTGATCCAAGACAGGGTCATGCATGTGGATCTTGTGGTAGTCCACCTAAAGAATCACGAGGTGATATTCGGTGTGGACAGACTTGGAAAGAATCGGGCCACTCTTGACTGTCACCGGGAGCGCGTGCAGTTTGAGAATTGGTGTGGATCTCCAATCAGGTTCCAAGGTATACGTCCGATCTCTGGATGCTTGGTGGTGTCAGCAATCCATGTTGAGAGGAAGCTGAGGAAGGGTTGTGAAGCTTATCTGGCCACAAACGCCACTAAGGAGGTCGTAGGGGGTGGTGACCAGGAGGGAATACCGCTGGTCTAAGAGTTCCATGATGTGTTTAGGTCACTACAGGGCATTCCCCCTGATAGTTCGGACCCATTCATAATAGAACTGGACCAGGGACGGCCCCATGATCTAAAAGTCCCTACAGAATGGCTCTTGCCGAGATGGCCGAGCAATTGAGGACCAGGTTTGGTATGCAACCGTCCAGAGAGGGACCAGGGTTGGCATACCCAAATGAGCCCGAATAAGATCAAGTCCAGTGAGGGACAAGGATCACAGTACATCCAAGTCGGAGATTGACCTAGGGTTGGGTTACAGCGATTGACTCCAGTGAGGGACAAGGATCTCATTACAACCAAGTCGGAGATGGACCTATGGTTGGGGTGAGACGATTGAGTCCCGGTGTAGAAATCCGTTAGAAAAAAAAAAAAAAAATTATTGTACCGCGGGCGATGGATGGTCGAAGAATTAATCGTGAGTGAACCATGGATCGCATAAGCTGCTGGACCATGGTCAGAAAAGAGTTAGATTGATCAGATGGATGTTTTGGAAGTATGATATTTTTGGAAGCACGACGGTTTAGAAGCTCGACGTTTCAGAACCCGACGTTTTCTTAGGAACGAAGTTTTCTACAAAACTTTGTATCTGTCAGTAAAATGTCATTTGGGAGACATTATAAGTTGGAAGCAGGACGGGAGTTAACCAGGACGGGAAGTAAGCACGACGGGATCTATGAGATAAGAACGTCGTATAACCTGCCTGGCATGGTATGTGGCAAGGGAAGCAGGAGGTGTTGAAGCCCAAGAGCACAGCATGCTGATTGACACACAGAAGCACGAGGTGCCGCGTAACCTGCAATCCGAGCATGCTGAGCAACATATGGGCGTTGTGGTGTTAATCTGGATGAGGCCAGGACGTGGGAGAGACATCTGGAGGGCTTGATTTCATCTGGCATGCAATCCTCATCATGCTGAGAGACATGTGGAGCACGAGGTGCCGCGACGCATGCGTCCGGAGCCATGCGAGGCGGCACACGGGCTGCCACATGGTTGGTTTCTGATTGGTTGCTTGTCCTTATAAATACCCACGACCCCCACTCCTTTTCAAACCATCCAGCACACCTGAAAGACACTGAAAAACTTGAGAGAGAAACCAGAGAAAGAAAGTTAGAGTTCCGATCATTTTCGAGTCTTTTTCGGCAGTTTTACAGAGATTTCGAGAAAAGGTACTCTGCTCGATTTGAGTCAGCATCTACAGAAGCTCTGCACGAATCAGATCAGTTCAGACGTGGGTCTTCTTGTGAAGGTCAAGAAGAAAGGGTTCGGATCTCAGAAGACGGGGTCGGGGTCAAGGCCACGGTCGACCAAAAACAGTGAGTTATAATCAATTGTTTGCTGAGCTGTTTTCATGCAGGTTTCCATTACTTAGAAGTTGGATCATGGCAGGAGGCCAGGTCTAAACTGAGTAATGGATTGATTAGTTGATAGTAATGGTTAGATTGACTGAGTTGATAGTATGCTTAGTTATTGCTTGAGAACCATAGTAGCATGCTAATGGTTAGGTTGATTGATTAGCGATTTCTGAATTGCTTAGATGATATCGCTAGGTTGTGAATGGCTATATATTCTGGAATTAGTCTTTATGCTTGATTCTAGAATATATTTGATTGTGTTTGGTTGTGGTGATCCTTGAAACCTTGGTTATATTACCGGGTTTTGGTATTTGTTATGTATTAGCCGACAGCATTGTGTAACCCACATTGCTAGGCATGTATAGGGGTGAGTTAGTGTTCCTTCAGACCTCGTACCCAGCGGGTTCAAGGAATCCCCTTATTCGCTGGATCGGGAAGACTCAGAGGAACGGGGTCATGGCCTATGGCTGAGTGATTACACGACGGTGTAATGTGGCAGTGAC
>MU108798.1:2083-16488 GCA_012274485.2 Sinapis alba | reverse complement strand
CTGGGTGGCATCCAAAACGAACAAGGAGATGTTCTGAGAAGCAGCCGGAGGTGGTGAAGGCAGAGATCAAGGTGTTGGGCGACAGAGGACATAAAGGTGGCTGAGCTCTAGACTGTTGTACATAAAAGTGATTGAAAATGGAATAAAGACCTCTAACATGGTATTAGGAAGAACGTGTAAGCTAATAACAGCTAAATGTTTTATACAGTTTTTGATCATCACATGAACACGCTCCTGCCTGTCAAAGAGCAGACGGAGATAAAGCCATTGACTTACGCAAGGATCTGTCTCTCTTTGTAACTCGGTGGCTACGGAAATGTGTATCCGCTTGAGTCAGAGGTTTATGTTTGCGACAAGTGTACGGTGACGATCGGGATAAGAGATAGCGGTGGGTTATTTACTAATCACACAACTGGGAAACAGTATAAGCTAAAGGTGAATGGTGATGCTGGGCCCGGTAATGCTGGTGGTATCTTTGCTTATGCGAGGAAGATGTTAATGATTCCATCTCCATCAACAACTTAGCTCTCTTCACATTCAATATAATGTGTTCACAGTTTTGTTCTCTTGGCTTTGTTGTTGGTTATTTATCTTTAAAATATCTCTTTTCAAGGATTGAGAAGATGGCTGCATTTTCTCATGTTGCAGTGTCTAAAGGTATGCTTTTTATGTAGTCACTAATCATTCATGTCTTTGTATTCAACTTATTTTGTTGGTTTGCAGGCCTTTTGTCCTACATTTACATAACGTTCATTTGGATGATTTTTAATCTATTTTTTCATGGGATATCACTTATACAATACATAAATAACAAGTGTAAATGAGGGCGTAGAAATGGATCTGGAAAGTTTAATCAATCTTAAAAGCTGCTACTAAGTGTGATACATATTGGGAAGTGCCAGAGTAAACTGGAAGAACAAAACAAAGTTATAGTTGATGTTCACCAGGAAGCGTTTTTGCACATACAAGAGTTAAGGAAAGAACATGGAAAAAGGTAGCCAAAGAGATCTGTCACAGGACATAAATTTGCAAGTGCTTGCATCTATGTTTATCACAATAACTATAGAAGACATAGATGGACGATGATCTTAATGAGAGAACACTACACTTAAAAACTCCAATGAACAAAGTAGTCCAACATAAGATAATTTCACCAGTTTTAACATAAAAAAGCAGTAATATAACACTTCATTAATAATCACAATAACTGCATTAAAAAACTTATTCAAGAGTAACAAAATTGACCTCGAGTCTTTTACAATAAATAAGTTTAACAAAAAAAGATATTTTTTTAAGTAAAGCAACTTTAAAAATAATGATCCAACAAAAATATAAAAACAAAATCTTTTGAATTAAAAACAAATGTTAAAGAAAATTTTAATGAAAAAAAGTTCCGCGCGAAGCGCGGGTTTACCCTAGTCTTTAGATAAAATGGAAAGGATCCAAAGCTGCTTTGCTTTTGTTTCCTCCTCCTCCTATACATTAATTTCTCCTTTTTTTTTTCTTTTTTTTCTTTTTGCTTTTTTGTACATTGTAATCATTTGCAAAATTTCATTGATTTGTTTCTATTTTCTAGCAAACAAAAAGAAGAATGAAAAATGAAAAATTACTTAAATATATACTCTCTTCATTACAAAAATATCCACGTTTTATAAAATTTTGTTTCAAAATAATATATATTTATATTTTTAATATATTATTTAATAGCAAATTGTAAATTTAAAAAAATATAATTGTGTTTGTTGAAATTTTATTGATTAAAAAATTATGTATAATATTTAATTAAATAATAACATACATATTTCATATTTATTTTTTTAGTCTTTTAATTTAAAAGTCTAAAAATATAAATATGAAATAAAACTAATAGTTAGGATGTTGATTTTTTTTTCAAATAAAACCATTGTAGAATATGTATGTTGAATGTATATTGAGTTATTATGTGAAAGTATGATGTGGAACAGTAAAAGTGAAAATCAAGGTGTTGAAATATTTCGACCAATGTAAGTAGTCTTACAAAATTCTCATTAGACCAAACCTATCTCTAATTTTTCTCTATATATACATATAAATCTTATATATTAAAACAGAAGTCACAATCTTGATTCATGTGTGATTTTTTTTTAAAATAGACATTTACTAGAAATCAATTATTTTTCATTTATTACTAATAATATGGTTTAATAATATCATTCATAATATCTTTTGATATCTTTTGATCACAATATCTTTTGATATCTTTTCATTTTAAATATAAATATATATATTTTTAAAAGTCCTAACAAACCTGTTTAAAAGAATATAATAAGATCTTAATTTTCAAACTTATATGTAAATATTTTTACTAATTTCAAAATTAGTTATGAAATAATATTATACATTTATATTTTTCTAAAAAATTAAAAATATAAATTATATCATATTTTATTTATTATATAATCACAATCAATTCGTATTAAAAATATTTTTCAAAATATTTTTTATAATTTTTAATATATATATATATATATATATTAAAAATTATAAAAAATATTTTGAAAAATATTTTAACAATATCTTAATTTTCAAAGAGTGTATGTAAATATTTAAACTAATTTTGTAATTAGAAATTAACTATTTTTATGCATAAATATATATTTAGTTATCGTTTATAAAATGAAAAATAAATATATTTTTTATTTTTATATATTTTAAAATAATAACAATTCATGTTAAAATAAAATTATTATATTGAACTAAATATGATACAGTTATATTAAATTGATAAATTTATAAATTTTATTTTCATAAATATAAAATATTTATTCTAAAATATAATACAATGACATAACGGCTTAACATTCACAAATTATACAATACATGTATAAAAATTGACATATCTTAGACTTTTGTATATATAATAATATATCATCTAAAATGAATAAACGTAAAAAATATTGCTAAAAGGAAATTTGGCTTGAAGATCGGCAGGTCAGAATTGAGTATAAATTTAATACAAACTAATTTCAAATATGTTATTTCATGCATATATTAATTTTTTCTATAACTAAATGCAAATACAATAAGATAAATTAATATTAAAAATAATAAATAAATATAAAATATATATATATATATATATATATATATTATTTGTTAAATACTTAGATAGTTTATTTTTTGAAACAAAAAAAAAACAAATATTAATGTTTAATTAGTACTTTATATTTATAATCTAAGATATATAAGTTTAATTTTTTGTTAATTTAGATTTTTTGAAATGTTACAATATCTTTAGAAGTGATAATATTTTTATATTTTACCAAATTAGATTTAAAAAAGTTCATGAGTTCAATAATCAAATACTATTTCAACAAACAAAATATATAAAAGAAGATACAAATATATGTTACATTTTGAAATTATTAATTTGATGAAAACCAATAAAATTGAATCACATACTAATGTTTGAAATATTTGAAAAATCGATATATATATTTGAATATATCTCATTCTTGAAATAAAAACAAAATGTCTATTTAAATAAAAATGAAAGTTAACACCCGCGCGTTTGCGCGGACGCGCGGGTCCTAGATATCTAGTATAAATTAAGAGAAGAAAGTAAACACCTAAGTTCAATTGAAAAGAAAGTTTTTTCGACCTTGGGCTGAATTCTTTATGCTTTTTTCAATAGTCTTGGTTCTAAAAAAATATCAGACCTACTATTGATCTTTCCGTACTCATAACATAATATATAGGACAATTATTTCAAATAACCATTTTTAAGTTTTTATGACCAAAATAATTCTCGAAAATGAAAATGATTAAAATAAATATTTTATTCTAAATTTTTTTATTTTTAAAATTTAAAACATTGCCCTCCCAAAATCCTACCCCTTAACTCAAAACCCTAAGTCTAAATTAGTTTATCCTATGAGTAAAACTGTTTATTTACCTATTTAATAAAATATTTTAATCATTTTTATGGAGTGCTACTTTGTAAAAATAAACTAAAAAGACTATCCTAAACAATTTCTCATATATATATCATACACATATTTATGATAGATTACATCATATATCACATTCGTATGAACATAAATATCAAACATAAAATAGTAATTTATATAATTTTTCTATGATAATGTCCAAACTTTTATAATTAAATTGACATTCAAATAATAAGCAATACATATATTACACTTTAAAATCAATCACTATTATTTACTAAACAATTTTCTAGATTAGAAAATTAAAACAATCCATATAGTATACATAACTAAAGAAAAATAACATGATCTTAAAATAAACAAAAAAATATAAATCATGTAAAATATTAATACTCATGCATAAAAAACGTATTTCAGCCTCTCTAAATTTTAAATATCAAAATAAAATAATCCATAAAACTGAGTAGGAGTTTCTCTCTAAATGCATATACAAAATACAGTTAATATATGTATATAGGAGATTAGTACTATTCATTTCGCTAAAAATAGAATATATTAAAAGACATTATCTCAAATATTCATAAAATAGTTTTTTACCAAAAGAGTCTTTAATGAGAAAAATGACCAAAATATATTTCATTAAAGAGATAAAAACCATTTCATCCTTAGTTTATAGATATTTAAATATAACAATTATTTAAATAAATAATAATATCTTATTATTATTATTGAATTATACATTTTAAAATTTATACATTTTATTTATTTTTCTTTTGACTTTTTTTTTCTCATTTTTCTTCAAATATTTATTTTGAAATCTGAATTTTTTTGTTGAGACTATTTATACAACTTTTTGTTTTAATTTTTTAGTTTTTTATTTATTTATTTTTAAAATTTCAAACTCCACCTCAAAACCTCACTCCTCAAATCTAAACCCTAAATTTATATTAATTAACTACAAAAATATAAATATTTAATTATTTCTTTAATAAAATATTTTAATCATTTTGACTAATAAATTATATTTATAATAAAAAAAATTAGAGTCATCTAAGAGAACTTTTCTATAAAAAAGTATGTTGTTGGAAATTGTATTTTACCAAATCGAATAAATAAAGTTCTTTTTATCCCAAATCTAATACACGGTACATATACTGTATATGATATACATAAAAGGTTAAAATACTTTTCTAACTATTTATTAAAATACCAAAAATTAGCCTAATATTACTAAAGAGAAAGTTATCTCAAATAGCTTATTTTAATTGTTTGTCACAAAAAGTCTTAAAAGAAGAAAATGATTAAAATATTTTATTAAAGAGGTAAAAAACTCATATACCATAGATATACAAATACAAGTAAATAAAAATATAAAAATGAAAAATGAAAAATGAACTTATTTTTTTACAGTTTCGAATTATATTTTTTAAAAAATTTGAATTTTTTTATAATTTTTTTTAAAAATTTCTTTTTAAAATTCAAAAATGTTTTTTGCAGCTATATTTAAAATTTTTATTTACAAACTTTTAATATTTTTTTATTTTAAAAATTTTAAACTTCAATTCTAAAATCCTATTTTTTTAACTCTAAACCATAAGTCTAGATTTGTTAACCATATGAATATAAATGTATATTTATCTCCTTAGTAAGATATTTTGGTCATTTTATTTTTTAAAAACTATGTTTGTGGCAAAAAAACAATTTTAGAGCTATATATGAAGCAATTTTTTTTTTTTTTTGAAACACAACTTATAAACTATATATGAAGCAATTTCTATTCGACATTAGACATTGGATGTTCAAGCTTCCTCTCTGTTCGCTAGACCATGTTAACAGAGAGAGAAATCAAGCTGCGGATATTATAGCTCAGAAGGGTGTGGATAATGTTTTCATGTTTAAATTATTTATTTTTGTGCCTTGTTGGCTTGTGGACTATTTGTATTATCCGTTTACGGTCCAATAAGAATTTCTTGGTTGTTAAAAAAAAATGAAGCAATTTCTAATTCACGTATATTTTATATCATTCTACATGATCCAATGATCCATTCATTTTTTCTTACAGGTTGGATTGGATACAAATTCATGTCTTACGGTTCGAATTTGGTTAAAATCTTCTGTTTCACATTTTTCTAATGTCCATATGGGCCAGATGTGCGTAATGGGCCTATTGTGTTTATGGGCGGAATTATAGTTTAACAATAAAGAGTTGGCCCATTTAAATTCCTACTTTCTTCTAACTCTTCCTCCTGTCTCTGAACGAAAAGGTGGAGCGCGGAGATTCGTCGCCGGGGACTCAAGTTTTGAGGAGCTGCAGGAGTAGAAGAAGAAGAAGAAGTCAGGGGGAGAAATGGGAGATGGAAGAGAAGGAGATTGGGAGTGTTTGGGTTGCAATAACAGGAACTACGCGTTCCGATCATTCTGCAACAGATGCAAGCAGCCTCGTCTTTTCATGGATAACAATACCTCTCACAACTCTAAGTGGCTTCCTCGTATCGGTGATTGGATCTGCACTGGTTCGTTCCCTCTTCAATTCAATTCAATTCTTCGATTGCTCAATACTCAGATTGTGGATGTTACTGAATCTTAGTTCTGAGTTCAAAGCTTTAACCTTTATCAAATACCCTTTTTTTATTTGATGATTGATTAGATTTGTGGAGTAGGCCTTAGGTTGAGCTGTTTTTTTGTGTATTATGTGTTATGTTGTATATGGAACTTGCTGGTGTGGTGTGCGTGCGTGCGTGCGTATCTTCTTCTTGCGTTTGGGTGTGTGTGGTGTGGCTATAGGTTGCACTAACAACAATTATGCATCACGAGAAAAGTGCAAAAAATGCGGACAACCAAAGGAAGTAGCAGCTTTGTCAGCACTTGCAATCCCTGGAGCAGCTTCTCTTCAGACCCATCTCAGTTACCTCACCCGTGGACCTGATCCAGTTGATCAACTTGGTTCTTTACTCCCTTTCTCTAACCCTGTAAATCAAGCTTCGGCTCTTAAAGAATGGAGGAGCGGTGACTGGATATGCGTATGTGGGTTTCATAACTATTCCTCTCGTATACAGGTGAGAAGAAGTGGGTTTAGAGTTAAGTTCTTGCACTTTTCGGCTTCTTGTTTACTCATTTCTCTTTCGTATTATGTCTATGCAGTGCAAAAAGTGCAATGAAACAGCTCCATTAGGTATGACTGTTTGCTGCGCTATGTTATTCCTTCGAAACTAGTTATCATTCTGGGAAAGTTTTTTTTTTTTGGGCTGCAGCACTTGGAACGAAGAGATTAGCATCAGAAGTTCTGGCTCATGAATGGGATAGCAAAAGACTGAATCAAGGATATGTAAGCATTACTCAGCGTGCATAAGAATTGATTTAGCACATTCTAGTTGCATAGTCTTAGCTATGTTTCTTGTGTAGACAAGCATGCAACCACAGTCATCGTTATATGCATCTTTTCCTGGTATAAGCTCAGGCAGTATCTCAAACTGGCAACTTCCTCTCCCGTTTCTACAGCAACAGTTAACACCTGCTTTACTTGGAAAGGGGTACAGTTCTGATCTCTGGTTTCTATAACTTGGCTTGAGACATAGTCTCTCTTGACTAGCGTCGACAACCTTCCTAACTCTCTGTTTGTGACTGGTTAAGTAGAGCAAAACAATGGCGTGATGGAGACTGGATGTGCACAAACTGCAAGAATCACAATTATGCATCCCGATCAGAGTGCAATAGGTGAGTTTCAATTCTCTTCTAGTTTACATTTCGTTTCTTTGCATTAAGTTGAGGCAAATAAAAGTCAAAGAAGATTTACTCTGTTTTTCATTTCAGGTGCAAGAATAAACGAGATATTATCGAACAGGCCGTCAGGCCGTAACTCCAGCACAATCTTGAAGGATAAAGAAGAGTGTTCATTTGGTGTTATGCAAAACACAGTATCTCAATCTTGTTTGATTTGGGTACACATTACTCGACATGAATATAAAGCCTCAAAATGTTTTATAACAGAGAAAGCTAGAAGCCTGTTACCCTACCCCTTCAAGATGTTTTTAGGATCAAGAGGAGGTGTATCAAGCTGATAAAGATTCAAAGCCGGTCCAACAAACCGGAAAAGAATCCAACCTCCAATCACAATGTAGATTGAAGCATAAGCCAATTTGTTCAGCCAAAACAACAAACCTTTCTCTCCAACATAAAGCTCCAATGCTTTCTCATTCAGTGTCATCTCTTCCCATGGCTTCTGAACACTTTTCTCTGCTTTCTTCCCGTTTTGCCCTTCACCTGAACCTTCTTCCCTCATTCTCCTTCTTGACCCTCGTTTGAACCTTATCTCTACTCCATCCAACGGCTGAGAGACCTTCTCTTCACTGCCACTGTTGTTGCCACTGTTTGAGCAGTTTATCGAAAGAGATGGTCTTTCTAGACGACGCAACTGGGTCTGTCTTATTGCTCCATAAGATTGCTGCTTCAGATTGATGATAGTTGGTTTAGCTGAACTGGAAGCTAAGAAGTGAAGAGTTTTCATTTTTGTTTAGTTGGAGGATTCTGAAGCTATGAAGAAGATAAGCTCTTTTATCTTCCACCATTGAGAACCTTGTTCTTTGACACGTAGTAGCCTGAAACTAATGGACTTTACTGAAATTAAAAAGCCCATAAAAACATTTTGAAAACGGCCCATAAGCCTTAAATTACTGAGATATCCTTCGTTGGTATCTTAAATTACAAGTGTGTTTAAAAAGCCGCATCCGCATAAGTTTTTATTTTTTATTTTATTTTATTCATTTCTCTTTTTTGAAAATTAGAGAAGGACGGAAAAACTTAAGGCTCTTTAGGAACCGTTGACGATCCTTATCATCACCAAAGATCTGTGGTTAACGACATTGACCAAATAAAATTTTAATTAACCATTACAATTCACTTCCTCTCTAAACAATAGCAGCACACATATATGAGATCCACACGAAATCTCTTGCTTTAAGCCGACTAGCATAGACACTGAAAAGAAGAAGGGCCACATTGCTGAGGGGAACTACCATCCCCAACTATTCCATCTCGTTTGTCAAATCTTGACGTCTGGCAGAGAAAAAAGAAGAGAATTATGGCAAAGAGAGAATTATGGCAAACTTCGGAATATTAGCCTTTTTCCTTTAAATTTTTTGCCGTGGGAGCAATTTCATGTTTGCTCCGGCTGAGAACACCCGTCTACTTGCTCCCCTGTTTCTGGTGCACAGAAAAAAGCCCAAACTGCATCCATTTCTTCATGTACTTTTCCATGTACTTTTCTAAGAGTCTCCTAACCTACTCCAGACTTAAAATAACTTCAAGAGATTAGGAGAACCCGATAAAAACTTGAAAACATTTGATAAAATAATATGTACAAGGTGTTAAAAACACCATATATCAAACAACGACCATGAAACCAACAGAGCCATACTTAAATGTTTCTATGATTTGTTTGGATATTTATAATTTAAATGGGGAACGGATTCGTGTTTTTGGTTCGGGTGAGTTTCAGATTTCTTTCTCAGTAGAAGATAAACTCTTTCATCTTCAATCGTTTCTTCCGACCCACTTAAACATGTATGGTCTAACTTGTGACCACCATAGAAGCATTAGGAATAAGTAAAGAAAAAACGTAGAAGAATTAACTATAGTAATAAAGAGAAAGATTATTCCTTATCAAATTTGGTGAGGAACAAATTTGTTCTATATTCTTCTAAAATAAAATGAATCATAAGGAATAGAAAGGAAAAACTATCCCCTATATACTAAAGCTCAAACACTCATCCAATAAAAATATGACACATGTCATTATATATATATATATTTAAATCAAGTAAATTCTTTTTTGTATTTTTAAATTTTCAGAAACTATAAAACAAAACTAAAATCCTAAATTTTCTCATACCACTATTAACATGTTCAAGCTTCCAAAAGGAGTGTTATTTATAAGTAAAATTTATGTTACGATTACAAACTGTTTTTTTCCAACAATTTCAAACCGTCTAACTCCTATATAACTTCAAGCAACTAAATTTTTAAGTCTCTTTCTTTTATCATAGTTTTTTTTTGTTTTTTCTCTTATATACTAAAGCACAAGTCACTCATCCAATAAAAATTTGACACATATCATTATATTTTTTTTTTTTTAAAAATCAAGTAATTCTTTTTGTATTTTCAAAATTTCAGAAACTATAAAATAAAACTCTAATCCTAAATTTTCTCATACCACTATTAACATGTTCAAGCTTCCAAAAAGAATATCATTATAACTTATTTATAAGCAAAATTTATATTACGATTTCAAACTGTTTTTTCCAACAATTTCAAACCATCTAACTCCTATATAACTTCAAGCAACTAATTTTTTTTGTTTATCTCTTTCTTTTATCATAGTTTTTTCTTGTTTTTTCCCCAGTATTTTGAGTGCTGTAAAAATCTGTACAAGTTTATATTTCTCCTTTTCAGATTAATTTTCTTTAATTTTTCAATTTAATGCTTTCTCAGTTTTTAAATTATTTCTGCATAATTGAGGTTGAAAATGGTATTGAATATACTTCAGTTTCAAAGTTTTTTTCAAAGGGGAAAAAAGAAACTCAAAGTTTTATCAACAATTTAGGTAACAATACATATATATATGAACCTACTAGGACTGGGACTTTTAACCGGAAACGTTTACCCGAACCGGATTCGATCCGAAATCCGATTGGGTACCCGTTTAAACCGAAATAGATAGCTCAAAACCTAGAATATTAGAAAAATTGTCATCACCTCTATTCAAACCCCAGTTGGACATGTAGAGGAGCAACTATGATACCATCAGACCACTTCTTTTATGTATTCTTTTATATTGTAAGTATATATAGGATTTCAATATCATTTTTTTTTAAATAAAATTGACATTTTAGAGACTTGAACCCGGGTTGGATAGACAAATGGGCAAATATGTAACCACTGGACCTCTTTGATTTATATGTAAATTATTTTATTTGATAAATATATATATGAATTAAATAATAAAACGGGTACCCAGAACCGATCCGAAACTGGTAGTATCCGATTCGAAACCCGAACCGAAATCTATCAAGTACCTATTGGGTAGATAATTTATTTATCTGAAAGAACCGGACCCAATCAGATCTTACCCGAACCCGACCCGAATATCCAAAGTCTCAGGCCTAAAACCTACTATCTACAAATTAATTATTTACAAATCGGCTTGCCTTCTTAAAAAACATATCGGTTTGTTATGGTTTAACTATATATTTCAAAAATATGTTTTCTTATAACAAAACATATTCAAATATGTTACAAATCTGTTTATGAATCTATTATACATAAATTGATGATTTTACATATTTTTTTGTTTTATTGTTGAATTTCATGGTTAGTGATGATTGTAAAAAAGGCAATGGAGAAGAATTTTAAAATGCAGGTTCAACAAAAAAAAGTCATAGAATGTGTTTTCTTTTACTTTCTTTAATGTTTATCAAAACAAAACAATAAATAATGCATATAAACCTGCTCCGTGCATAATACATGTGGTAATACTAATTCTTTATAAATGATAAAATAAATTAAGAAATAGTAAAAAATACACTATTTTTTTTTATTCTTTAGTCACCCAGTTAGACGCGTAGCAATCTGAAACTAATGAGCTTTAATAGAAATTAAATAGCCCATAGTTACTAAAACGGCTCATAAGTTTTATTTGGCGGCTTTAAAGTACCGAAACTACCCTTCGTTGGTTTCTTGAATTGCAACTGTGCCTTAATAGCTATACAACTATACACTGACAAAGGAAGAAAGATGATTCGATTTCCGAGATTCGTACGTCGAGCGAAAGCCAATGGAAGACGACCCTTTCCTCCGGAAGTTCCAGCCATCGGAACTCAAGATCGCGTCGGAGTTCTTGACGAATTGCCTTCCTTTCTTGTCTAGAGATCTCTGCAAAGACTGCGTCAAAGTTCTCTCCGATCGAATTCGCTCTCTTGACCCAGGTAAAGAGCGATATTTACTAATTGAACATTAGGGTTTTCATAATTGGAACAAATAGGAGGTTACAGAGTAGCGTAGATCTGTTTACCTTCAAAAAGTTATCGTCTTTAGGGTTTATCTAACGTTTGTGTAGAGCATTGTTAATGGAGAAGGTAATAGCGAAGCTGGTTTGGACCCAGAAGGAACATTAGGGTTTTCATAATTGGAACATTTGGAGTTAAAAAGTTATTGCATTTAGGGTTTATACGACGATTTGCTTATGAGAAATCGTGTTTCGTTTGTCTAGAACATTGTAGTAACAGAGACAAAGTTGATGGAGAAAGTAATGACAAAGCTGGTTTGGAATCAGAAGGAGCCAGTAACAGTGTGAAAGAGACTGAAATTTCATTTGGAACCTTGTCTGAAGTTCTTGGTAGTGTACTGCCATCTCGACAAGCTGCTTCTGCTGCTGAAACAGCAAGTCCGAGAATGTCTTGGGCTGATATGAGTCAGGAGGATGAGTTTGAGGAGGAGGACGAAGAGGAGGAGAGTAGGAAAGCTTTTGATGCGAGTCCGGTGAAGACTCCTGTGAAGCCTAAGTTATCAAGAGAGCAGAGAGAGGATCTCAGGCTGAGGAATGTGAAGAGAAAGAAAGATTTCATTTGCTTGGAGAGATTTAAGGGAAGGCTTGTTAACGTAGTTGATGGGCTTGAGTTGCACACTGGTGTTTTCAGCGCTGTGGAGCAGAAAAGGATTGTTGATAAAGTGTATGAACTTCAAGAGAAAGGACGTAAAGGAGAACTTAGAGGTAGCTTCTTGTTTCGATATGCTATCTTAGTTGACCTGTTTTGAGTCTGAATCTTGTCTTCTCTCCTTGTAGAGCGTACGTTTACTGCTCCACAGAAGTGGATGCGAGGCAAAGGACGTGTGACTATTCAATTCGGCTGTTGTTACAACTACGCTACAGTAAGTAACTTGTTCTCTGCCAATTTCTATGTTTCATTCTCCTAACAAGAGGAGTGAAGAGTTTGTTGCCTTATGTGTTATGTTGATAGGATAGAGCTGGAAACCCACCGGGTATCCTTCAACGGGAAGAAGTGGATCCATTACCTTCGCTTTTCAAAGTGATCATTAGAAAGTTGATTGCATGGCATGTCCTGCCTCCAACTTGTGTGCCTGATAGCTGCATTGTCAACATCTACGATGAAGGTGACTGTATACCTCCTCACATCGACAATCATGACTTTCTCCGTCCCTTCTGCACCATCTCTTTCCTCAGTGAATGCAACATCCTCTTTGGCTCAAACCTTAATATAGAAGGTCCTGGTGAATTCTCAGGTTCATTCTCAACACCGCTTCCTGTAGGGTAAGTAAGCTCTTTGAGAATTGACCAATATCAAAACTGTCAAATAAACGTCTTTTGTGACATTTTTCTCAGGTCAGTTCTGGTGTTAAATGGAAATGGAGCTGATGTAGCTAAACACTGTGTACCTGCAGTTCCCACAAAAAGGTTTGCATCCATTTATTACACATAATAAGCACTAAAGCTTCTCATGTGAGTTTTTTTTTGGTCTACAGGATATCAATCACGTTTAGGAAAATGGATGAGTCTAAACGCCCGGTTTGGTTCACTCCAGAACCTGATTTGCAAGGGATCGAGCCACTGCCGTTGGACATGAACCGGTCTGATTCTGCTGCAAGGTCCTCAGGATCAAGCAACAACCACAACGGTAGTAACAGAAGAGGAGGATATGGACGTAGAGGAGGTGGAGGAGGAAACAATTACGAGACGAGAGGTTACTATAATCCTGAGAGAAGCAGTGAACACTATGACAATAGAGAATGGTCATCAAGCCAGAGAAGAGGAAGGCCACGTCCTAGTGGAACCTCCTAACTTTATTATTATATACGTCCATTTCTGAGGAATGGAATTTATTCCGCATTACAAATGAATATGTACAACATAACGTCCTTTTTTTAAAAGTCCATTCAAACATTTTTCCTCATTTTTTTCTTCTTTTCAATATTTTTGATCGTCTTTGTTAGTTTATGAAATTGTGTAATATATATTACAATTTATACATTACAAATTTATTTGGTGGTTAAGTGTGAACTGGTGTGTTGTTTGTTTCGCTGTAAACTTTACCTTGATGTGACTAAAGAACTTCATTCTACTGCATGGTATTCGATAATTGATTTGATCAGCAACCATTGTTCATCGAGATATTATGAGTGAGGAAAACAATTAGGTAAAGCAAAGAGCAGGGCCGGCTCAGGAGGGGGGACAACCGGTGCGACTGCCCCGGGCCCAAGCCCGTATCCCCCCGTATATTAAGAATTGAAGGGCCCAATTTTTTTATAAATACATATTTTTACATAGAAAAAAATAAAAAAAATTAATTAATAAAACTAAAAAAAGTCCAAATATTTTTATATGTATAATAGTTCTATTTACATCACAAAATATATAAAATATTATTGATTTATTTTAAAACATTAAATAAATTTATAATTTTTAAA
>MU108797.1:0-22482 GCA_012274485.2 Sinapis alba | reverse complement strand
TAACCAAAACTTTAAAACAAGAGAGAGACAAATAATGTTATTAGGTGACATGGGATTGGCGCACTACATATCTGACAAACAAGGATTTTGCACAAATAAAGTTTCAAATATCTTTAAAATCATATTAAAATTTTAAATTCCACAAAAGAAATAATTGTGATGATACAAATTTTGTTTCCAACAGTAACTAGAAACTTAACGTAGTTCCTCCTTGCTAAGTTTTTCTAGTATTTGTTATTTCCTCAAATAAAATATATATACGTTCTTAGCGTTAAATGGAAATGTCCATCCATATTTATAACCATTTTGCTATCTTGTGTAGCGGTCCGTTTGGAGCCTGAAAATGTAACGTATTTCGTTTCGACGATATTCCGAAGTGCGGATTGGGTGCTAACGTCACCTCTTTATGTGACTATCTTTCAGTTACTCGACTTTGTCGTAAAAGTTTTATCGACGCATTCGAGCTTCATCTCGAATTCGCTGTCATCTTCTCATGAAGTACTATCTTGTCTATCTACTTATGTTATTGTAGCTTTAGCTTTTAAATCAAAGAGGATGGATATTTCCTCCGTTTATTGTAAACTAAAAGAGTTGAGTTTGAATGAAATTCAGTTGTGTTAAAAAAAAAACGTTCTTGAACAAAAAAAAACAGAATTTGTAGACCTACTATTTTTTAAGTGGAGCCATTTAAAAATTGGAGACCCCATATATATCCATAGACACCCCACGCATAAGGTGGGCTACTAGAGGGAGAATTAGTAGCAGTGACCACATTTGTAGTTGGGAACATAACTCTAGCAAACGGTGTGGTTCATGGCATGGACACACGGGCGGGAGGACCCATGGTAATGTATAGATAATGGGTCACATGATCTACTTTAAATGTCATAATAATCCTCAAGTCAACTTCCTCCATTGGATTGGCAAACAATGGTCACCGACATCTCGGATAGAAAGTTTGATCTAATTCAATGTTTTTTTTATCTCACATATGTCTTCGACAGTGGTCCACAGCATTGGGAAAAAGAGTGAAACACAACGCTGCCTAGTAATGACCCCATCCTACTTCACCTGTTACCATAATAAGCAAATGTACAACATCAAATTAAGCTAACCAGTTATAGAAAAATACACAATACTTAGATGAGATTGATCATCCACAAGGGATGGATACACACTTTAACTCTTGAGTTCAGATAAATTTAGAAGACACAAAAAACTGGTCTCGAAAGCAACTAAATAAAAGTAGTGAAATCAAATAGTGTAAAATATGGAAGAAAAGCGTTAGGCATCAATGAATTTACATCATATCCTGAATACATATAATTAGTTAGAAAATTAATATAGAACTATTTTTCAACTCAAACACACAATTGTATAATCTTTTCATTTTCATGGCTTTAGTTACTATGTTTAACAACATAATAAACTAACAGTCGTCGAACTTAGGAGATCAAACACACATTAAGAACCAGTTATGATAGGTTCACAAAGTGTTTTAATGACAACTTTCGTTGGGTAAGAACACTTTGCTCACAAAAAATATTTTCAGGCAATTAAACCAATTTTTGATACCTCTAATCAACTTAATATCATAAACTGAATGGTCAATTAAGTTCAAGCATAAAAACAATCCATGTGGAAAATTGTAATTAAAAAAATCTAATCAAACAATCCTAAACATTCAATCATTTTAATTCCATTGAAACTTTAAAACCTAGCTGTGGAACCATTCAGACATAGAAACATAAACATAAATCAATGGAAAAGACATAATTAAATTCAAAGAGATATAACAAGGGTTTAGAAATAATCTTTTGTCTCCCAAAATCTCCAAAATATAAAAGTCTGATATAAAATAAAGTGTAACTTAAACAATAGCTTGAAAATAGTAAAAATAGGTAAAAACATGGCATGTAAAATTTTAGGCAAAATCAACCTAAAAAAACAAAAAAAAGCTATCATTTTCTTGTCTAAACCGGCAGACATAGTAATCTTTAGTAAAAAACGCGCATAATTTTTGATCAAACTGATGGTTCGATCTAAACCGATGTAATTGAAAATCTAATTTAGTTACCTATCTTGTGTCCAAATTTGAACGCAGTCCATTATTGAAAAGTTTTCTATCTGTTGCTAAAATTTTGACGCATTTGCACAATTATGTATCTTCAGTTGTTTTTTGCATCCAATTCTGACTCTTTTGTTTCAAATAGACATAAAACAGAGTGCATGTTGTGTTTGCTTGCTCATTCCATCTTAGAATTTAATCTCCCGTAGAAACGCGATCATGAATAGCCAACCATGAAAGAACCCATAATCTTGGATTTGCGCCCTTGAACCAATTTACCTTTTGACGAGCCTCTAGCTCTCAAAAGTTGTCCAGGTCTACTGAGTACTGAAAGCTTGTTTATAGCCTTCACTGACATCACTCCGTAGTCGCACATCATCATATTGAGAAAGTCATTGCTCCCGAAGCTGTAGAATTTCTATTTCTATTATCTGACACTGCACCCCTTGATGTCTCCTTTACATATATGTTTGTACCGAAAACTCCACTATATATTGCACTGATATTAATACAGAGAGCGATACAGACCTTTTCACTTGTTATGTTGATGAGTTTCCCCAATGGAATCCATACATACGTCAAACCAAAAAAATGTAGTGAAGCCACTACCAGGGCCGACCCTGAAATTTAAGAGGCCATAAGCTATATTTTAAAAATTTCAGTTAAATTTTTTAAAAAAATAAATTTGGAGACCTAAAAAAATATTTTAGGAATTTTTTTCTATATAATTTTGTTCAAAAATTTTGGGGACCTAAAGGTACTATTTCAATAGGTTTGACCCAGAGCCGGCTCTGGCCACTACAAATCTCCACCTTAGTGTGATGCACTGCATGCGAAGCATAAATGATGAAATCCAAAAGTTGGTAAGAGCAGCTCCAACGGGGAGAACTCCACTTGGAGTCCTTAAAATGGAAATTATCTTTTTACTAAAATTAACTATAATTATTTTTTTAAAAAAAGTTAACCAATTAAAAGCAAACATTTAGACTATAAAAGCAGCATTAATGCAGATGGCTTAATGGGGTGCTTAGCCAAAAAAAAAAAATAGAAAGGAAGAAGAAAAGAAAGAAGCGGCGCTTCTTTAAGCATTTGAAGCGTCGGTGCTTGTTCTGAATCGCGGGCCCCACTGACACGTGGCGGCCCGCGATTGGTTATTTTTTTTTTTTTAGTTCGAAAAATTAAAAAAAAATAAAAAATTTAAGTACCCCTTTTTAAATGTAGGGTTGATGCTGCTCTAAGTTTTCTATATGTTCTTAAAATCTATTTTTTAAGAACTTTTCATCACTCTCTCTCCTCTCTTTTAACATTTTGATTTAATTTTAATTATAAAAAAACCTATTAGTAAGTCTATAGATTATTGAGCTGATTAGTTGCATTTGGGCTGCAAATGAAAGTTGCCTATGTGAGTTCTGAACTTCTGATTCTCTTAACTAATGAAAGTTGCATAGTCAACTTTTTTGCACCGTGCACTTCACCAATAATACATGCTTAAATTAAGTTATTTCTTCAATATTTCCAATCCTATCGTATTTTAAAGATAAAACAGATGTAACACTCTGTGTTACAAAAAAAAAACAAAAAAAAACAGATGTAATATACTCTATTCATCCCAAAGTGATCCACAATCAAGTCGTTATGACTTTTTCAAGTTATATGCTTTCTCACGAAAGATTCTAAACTGTGTGCTTCCTTCAATTTTCACGCACACGTGTTCTTGAAGTGTTCTCATAGGTCATATTTAATATTTACATTTAACTATGAATAGTCCGTCCAACCGTATTATTCAAGGACAGAAGTTTTCTGCCAAAATTTACACAGCTTTCAATTCTAAAAAACTGTTTACATATTCATTTTAAAAACATCTTGAACTTAAGAGATCATATTATATAAGGATATCAAAGCTGATACTAATTCATGATAATCACAATTCTCTATGGTCTCATAAAATCAAATCTTATTTATTCACTATCGATCCCCTTAATTATGTCTCTTTGCATGTATATAATCAATCTTATTTATACATGTAATAATCAAATATCAGTGATAGAGTTCATATGATTCTTCATAATTAGTACTCGGAGATATGGATTTCAAAATTAAAGCGAATGAGTCAACGTGACTACGTCCAAGTTCCAACATAGATATTGCTAGAACATACAAAGAATTGGTTCAACCCTTAGAGATGGTTAATAATTCAACCATAGTTTAAGAAAAATAGAGATGATTAATTTATTCAACCATAGTTGATGGTGAGGTAATTAGACTTGAAGCAGAGATTTAATTACTTTAATTTTATTTAAAAGCAGCCAAATCTCTTTCGCTAGTAAGTTTCTCGGACAAAGATCACAAACGAGGAATATGCTATAAAGTGGGTCCAAAGAGGAGGTTTTCCACGTGACGATCACGAGCATTGTTGATCGGTCATGTGCCTTCACAAGTCCGCCTAACAACGACAGAATCCGTATTAGTAATTAAATAATTTTACTTAAAGTTAATTAATTCGGCTCCGGCAAACGGAAAATGACGTAAGCCGATGAACGTCATCTCTCTGACGTCACTTGCCTCCACCCTTATTAAAATGAGAGGCGACGAAGTAAGTAGCGAGTAACCTACACTTAAAATCTCAACATGCAATAAGATATATTGCAACTATTAGGACTCGACATTGGTTTGCTCGAATATTTAAATCTAAAGTTTGTATTATAAATTCAAAATGTTGAAAGTCGCACTTTACACATTCACAAGCTTTTAAATATTTATACAATTTTTATCGTTTTAGTTAAAGGGTAGTTGATATAGCTAACCAATGGCTACAAAGAACCAAATTATCAGTGATGGTAACAATTTATTTAATATTCTTTTAAAATGTGATTGGTGTTTGATTATATATTAATTTGGCGACGCATGCAAAGGTTGGTGCTTGACCATAATTAAGAAAAAGAAAATTTAAACGACTACTTGCCCTATAAGGCTATGATTAAAATTTAAAATAAAATCAAATAACAATGGAACTACTTGTCCTATAAGTATAAGATCTGTAGAAGGTAAAATCTCTAAAAGATATCTTTCAAAAAGTTTTATAGGGCTCTAAGACCATCTCCAATGGTTTACTTTATTTTTTACACTAAAATAGAATGACTCTATAATAGAGTTGGAGTTTGCTCTAATGTTACTCTATTTTAGAGTGAAAAATAGAGTGATGAACAAAAAAAAAAACAATTTACTCTATATTTGGAGTAAACTTATTTTTTACTCTATTATAGAGTGAAAAATAGAGTACCATTGGAGCACTTTTTACTCTAAACTCTATTTTAGAGTGCAAAATAGAGTGGGGTTGGAGATGCTCTAACTAGTAACCATGTAAAAAACAATAGGAACAAAGAGGAAAAGAACGAAGAAGAACAAAATAATAAGAATGTTTGTTCTTTATGTTCCTTCACGGATTTAATAAGAAATAGTTTTGTTCTATGATTTCTTAAATTGAAAGTAATAATAAGTAACATTGGGGGAAAAACATTCCTTATAAATGGTGTTAAATTTAAGAAATGAAGAGAAATTAACTATTCTCACTCATTTTTTTGGTCACCATTTAGACCCTAAGATTTTTTTGGGCAAATTTTAAATAACTTACCAAAAAGATTTTTTATAAAGTTTTATAAGATTTTTCATAAGATATCTTTCAAAAATACAATGTTAAAAAAAGTCTTTTAAATATCAATTTTCCATGGTTATAATAACGCAACGGTTGCCGTTATAAAAAAAATAACATAACGGTTGCCACTATTTTGATTAGGCCAAAGTTCGAAGACTCACGAGACGTGGTCCCAAAGTTTTTTTCAGTTTGCATCATAGAATATACTAGTTTTAACTCAGTCCACAAAACATGATTATAACAAATTGTCAACTATGAGAAAAAAAAATTTGTCAACTACGAAGTTAAATAATCTTCACTACAATTTGATACATGTAGCTACCTTGGCTTTCATGATGCATGTAAAGCTCTGTTAATTATTAATTAAATTTTACGATTTTTGTGAAAGAGTACACTTTCCACTTCTTTGGGTACTCTGATTTTTTAACACAAAACAAAAGGATAATAGTAAAAAACTACATGTCGTTATAGCTATTCCATTCAAGAAGGTTCGTTGAATCTACGCACTAAAGTAGCCATGAAAGTTATTTTATCACTTATTTAAATGCAAATAGATTTTAATTAGTGATATTTTTTTCCTTGATCTTGATGTATATATAAATAGTATATCTGCCTAACAAGATCCCTCTCCTCTTAGCTTCAACAGCGCCAACAACACTATACAACATTCTTGAACAAAGAAAATGAACTACCCTTCAAACATGAACCCTAGCTTCACAGATTTCGCTGAGACTTTCAAATTCGATGATTATGATGATGATGCTTTTCAGATGATCATGGAAGGAATCAGCCTCGAGGATCATTCGCCCACTTTGAGTTGGACTTCATCAGAGAAACTACTGGCTACAGAAGTTACAAGCCCACTTGAAACAAGCCTAGCTACCTCACCTATGAGCCTTGAAATGTAAGTCAACTTTTAAATCATACATTTTGACATATAGTTTGTTGTTGATGAATGTTTATAATAACAGTGATATGTTTCAAACTATGATAATTTTATGCAGAGGGGACAAAGATGAGAGCAAGAAGAGGAAGAGACACAAAGTTGATCAGGTCATTCACGTGTTTAAAACAAAATCAATTAAAGAAAATGATTTAGATGATGGATACAAATGGAGGAAATACGGCAAGAAACCAATAAGGGGTAGTCCATTTCCGAGGTAAATCATTGGTTCTAACTTCGTTTAGGATGGCATAATGATTCATACCTATTTGTGATTATTGACTAGCTCGTACTTGCTTTATATTTAAATTTGATTAGTATTACTTCTTCGAAGGAGATGTGTCTTGTCCAAATTCATGTTATGTGTATAAGCCAACATGCATATATGTATATATACCATCATCATAATTATAATACTCCCTCCGTTTTACAAAGTTGCATATTCTAGAGAATTTTTTTTGTTTCAAAAGATCTATTTTTATATTTTCAATACATGTTTTATTAACTAATTATAAATTTCAAAAAAATTAATTGCACTTACTGAATTTTATTGGCTTACAATTATGGGAAAAAAATAATCACAAAAAATTATGTAAATTTAATGTGTTTTATTAAACTGTGTAAAAATTCTAAAATATGTAACATTTTGAAACGGAGAGTATATATATATATATCGGTGTGTTGGTGTTATATGACCATGTGTGATGTGTCCTAAAGAAGACATATAAATACTCCCTTCGTTTGACAAATGATGTTTTAATATTTTTACAAATTAACAAATATATCATTTTTGATAATTAACATATTATTTTTTGTAATTAACTATTTTTATAAATTTTAATCAATCCAATTTCACTAAACATAATTATGCTTTTAAAATTTTATAGTTTATCATTAAACAATATACTAGAAATGTAAAAATGTATTTTTGAAACATATTTTTCTAATTAATCTTTTTGAAACAGAGAGAGTATTAATTAATTAACCTCTACTATATACAAACTAATTAACTTATATGCTCCAGTTTGATGTCTACTCTAAACGTCGTGATATAAGCTTATAATAATTAACACTTGAGAATATCAAACTTAGGTTCTTTGTTGTATGTTACCTTTGATTTCAAGTGGACACATAAACCACTATATGTTATCGTTATGCTAACATTTTTTATTAACACACTATGTGTTTTATATACTAGAATCTTACAGAGTTATACTAAATGATTGCTGTTAATTATTTCAAACAGGCATTATCACAAGTGTTCGCACCCCAGTTGCATCGTGAAGAAGAAGATCGAGAGAGATACGAGCAATCCGGAATACGTGTTGACAACCTATGAAGGGAGACATAACCACCCAAGCCCTTCTGTGATTTATTGTGATTCAGACGACTTTGATCTTATCTCTCTCAACACTTTGTCTTTTCATACACATAGTACTTATAGTTATTCCCAGTCCGCTCCATGACCACATCTACAAGTTTATGAATATAGATATGTGTATATGGTATATGTCATCATCATAACCACGCATCACATGTATCCGCACATACATTTTTGTATAGTTTTTTTTAGTTATGTACTTATTTGGGGTGGTGTGATGGAAATCATCTTGTATGTGAGGTATGATAGTAGTTTTTGTATATATTTAATGTACTTTTGACTTATCAATTGTCTAAACTATCATTTTTCTAAAAACCTTAAATTTAACAAAAATCTATCTTCTCAAAATTTTATTTTTTGTTTTCTCTATTTCTTGACGGCGTTGCCTTACTCTCACTCAAATCTACTGTCTATCAATTTTCCTTCAGTTTTTCCGACTGAAACATCAATGACTCCAATTCCTGCATGAACATCTCATAATCTCCCTCACTACATGTCGTCAGAATCTCCCTCGCCGAAAAACATCTCATCAGCTACATCCCATCAAAGCTCGGCTCATTAATCGACTTCCGACATCTCAACCTCAATGATAATGAGCTCTCCAACTTGATTTCGTCTCAACTCTTCAACGCGACGGCGCTTCCCAATCTCTTACTCTACCAAAAAAATCTCATGTCTCTCTTCTTTCCTCGATCTGTACACTCCCAAAACTTCAAAACTTCCAAGTATTCAAAACTCATGCTTCACTTCTTCTGTCTGAAAACTCAAATCAGTACTCCGTACACTTAATCATTCATCTAACCCACAACTATCCCAAAAAAAATTGTTTACTTTAACTCTTGACCACATCCACTTTAACTTGAGCCTTGACCACATCCGCTTTAACTTGAGCCATGACCACAACCATCTTACGGGACACTGACTCACTAACCTACAGGCCACAAAACCATTGACCACATGCTCACCAACCGGAGGTGTTCTTCTCTCCATCAAGACAACAACCTAATAACATGTAAGAACATAACATCATCTCTACACTATACCACCTCTGACCCTAACCATAACATTCTAAATTTCACCATTGAGCACAACACCACTATTCCTATCCAGCCAATGACTGATGTCTACATATCCATTGACTATATCTGCGTTGTTGCTGCCCTGACCATGACTCTTCTGACCATATAATCACTTCACTTACTCCAAATCCTGACCACAGAAAGTCCACCTATGATCTACTAGTCATTGACCACAATTATCTCTAACCATAACTTTTTATGTTGCTGCTGCCCACAATCATTAGATTGTGTAATACATGATAAAATATAAGATGTAGCCAGTGTTTTAACCAAACAAAATTGATATTTTTTAGTCTCAACCATCTCTTTTTTAATCAGGGACAGTATTATCAAAGATAAAACCAAAAGTCAAATTCAAAATATACCTCCAGCTGAAAGTATGTCTAAGTGTAAAAACTCAACTTCAAAGTATGTCTATATGTTAATCTCTCTTGTTATCGACCACAACTTCGATCAAGCTTTGATTTAATATTGTATGAGATTCATGTGATATGATATTTCATCTTTAATAGCTTTTGAGAGGTCTTAAATTTCTGATAACTGGATTAGACTTGTGATTCAGAAGAATAGGGGCAAAACCACCCACAATATTTTATTATTAATCCTTTTTAATAAGTCCATCTCAATATATTAATACTGTTTAATCCAATTAAAACCAGTTTTAAATTCAAAACCTGACTTGTGTTTCTGTTGAAAATTGGTTCAACTTTCTACTTTTATCCTTAAATCTAATTTATATAACTTTTATTTCTTTTTGATAAGTCACAACAGTAAGTTACATCTGTCTATCATTAATCAAAATAATACATATATAAAATTTTGTAACAGTGATACCACTAATTGTTTCGACAACACACATAAGAAAAAACAAAACCTCAAAGAAGATAAAGTCCAAACCCATGTCCTAACAATAAATAATAATAATACAAAGATTACAAACAAAGGGCTTCCCCTCAATCATCAGAGACCGGCCCACCATGTAGCCCAATGGTGTTTCCATTCACCATAGGTAGCAAACGGCAAAAGACCGTTCATTACAGGAAGTGCCAACACAATCAACACAAAGAAGACACTACGCCGTGCCCAATACGGAACCATAGTGTTACAACCTCCTCCTTGAGTTACTGGGCCATACATTAAACGATAAAAAGCCAACGTGAAGACGTTTGCAACGAACTGCAAAAGGCAGAACGTTTCCCAAAGAAACAACCAGAGTTTACCGTTGCCTCCTAACGTGTCCACGCAAAACTTACCAGGCAAACCGCAAACAATACCGAGGAAAATAACGATGAACGTTACAGGCATTGTCTGCTTTGCACCTGATGAGCGTTGGATTATGAAGTAAGTGATGACGAGGATCATTAACACGCCGAAGAAGCTCTGAACCCAAACTCGGAGACGGCAAAGCAAGATGTTGAACTCTGCGTTTATGGATGAAACTTGCTTAGGAACCCACCAGGAAGATGTTTTCTCATCTGACGGCTCGCAGATGGAGGTGGCTTCCATGATTCTCTGCTGTGAGAAACTGTAAGCGCCGTATAACATGGAAGCCAACATGATGACGACACTTGCGACCAGCCAGTCCATGGTTTTGTTGACCATATCAGCTTTTTTTGAATCTTCTTGTTCTGTTTTGAACTTCTCGGCTCTGAACGCAGCTTTCGAAGCATTCATCTCTAGCTTTGATTTCCCCAGGTTGTTGGATTCGTAGCTTAATGCTAGCTCTGTCTCTTTCAGCCTCAGTTTCCTCATTGTAAGACCAATCTCCATGCTCTTTAAGTCGTTTGCTCGTGCTTGCTCTTCTAAAGCCCTTTCGAATGTGGTCAACGGCATGGGTGAGCTTCTTGAGACGCTAGAGAGTTGTCGTGTCTCTTCGTGCAGGACGATCTCATTCATCGAAGAGGTTGTTGTTGTTCTTGTACCGCCTTGAATCGCTTCATAAGCTGACATAGTAGATGAAGTCTCCTTTGCAGATAGCTCACTGTCTGAGCATCCGTCTATTGTAGACCGGTCTAAATCACAACTCGCAACGTTGTTACTGTCTAACTGATGCAGAGATGCAGATTCGTTGATCAGTTTAAGGATCTTTAGAGTACTGTTAAATGATTTCTCAAAGTTTGTTGCAAAGGAACCAAGCTTGTCACCATAGACCTGTAACCAACAACCACATCCCTTATAACAATCAAAGAAAGTCTATAAACTGAAGAATGCAAAGAAGAACAATTAAGGGGAGCTTTTGGCTTTACATTGGCTAAAGATTCTTTGACAGCAGAAGCAGAAATCTGCAGAAGAGCATAACCAGTAAAACATGTGTCATTACCAAAACAGAAACCGAGAAGAAGAAAAAATGAGAAGACATACTACTTACTCCTGCAAGATCATCAACGTAAACATTCTGACCATTGGCACTCTTTCTCTCAAGAACCTATAGGACAAGAAACACACAAAAGGGGAGGTTAACATTACAGAGCAATGCAAGTCAATGACTTTGGTCGCTAAGTAGCTACCAATCAGAGCTACACATCAAAAGGCTCAAGCTTTAAGACAAGTGAGAGACGAGACAATTCAATTGTGCCAGAGTATATACTCAATTCAGCATCTGTTCATTGATTCTGATTCGGATTGGAATCAAGGGAACCTATTAAAAGACTTAAAAATCGAATACTCGTAGCTTTAAAGATGCCAACTTTATAGCGTAAGCGAGGTCAACTAACAGGAACATAACAAGACAGAACAGGAAAAACGATAAGTCAAAGTCTAGTTTCGTATCAACAAAGCAAGAACAGAGTCAATACGCTACAAGAGAGTTCGAGAGAGAGAGATAAAGTTTGAGAATTTGATCTTAACCAGATTGGCAAAGGCAGCGAATGACATGCCCAGAGGAAGTGCCAAGGCTTCGGCTTGTCGTTCCCCGACGCTTCGTCGAGCCATACCTAACCGCACCGAAGGGTTTCGCAATCTTTGAGCCACTCTCGAAACCCTTCGAGTAGAATTGAGATTAGATGAAGAAGAACAAGAGGAGGAAGACGCTTCTTCGTCGTTGTTCATTGTCTCTTTCTTCTTTGCCTTGAGCTTTCTCTTTATCAAAGGCGATGGCTTCATCTTCTTCCTCATTCTCTCATCTTTGAGTTCGTCGCTAGAATTCTCTGAACGGTCATTCGCCCTTAGATTGACCGGATCGGTGATTGACTTTTGGGGATCCGGCGAAGGAGGGAGGAGGAGGGCGTCCATACCCTTCAAGATAAACTTATGGGGTCAATTTAGAACTTTGAGAAAGTATTTAGCTTTGAAAAAAAAATCGCCGCTTCGATTTTCGAACTTTTTCCTTTTTTTTCTCTTTTCTGAGAATCGACTTTTCAATTTTTAAAACTGTATTAGCTTCTTTTTTTTTTTTTTTTTTTTTTTGTAACACAAAACTGTATTAGCTTCATATAGGAAAATTACTGGACCAAATATTGGATTCAGTGTTTTTGCTCAATCTCAAGTTCAGTGCAATTTTTTCTTTCAAATTCATTGTATTTTTTCAAGTTCAGTGTATTCTTAAGAAGTTTATGGTCCTGGTCATAGAATTTATAAGAAAATTATTTATTATTATATATGTAAAAATTGCATCTGATTATAAGTAGGGGTGGAGGTACATAGATTGTGGGTGGGGCAGTTGCCTAACATGAAAATTTTAAAATTAGATTAATTTATAACAAATGAAGATATTGTTGTATTGTTGTATGCCCTCCCCCATACTCTAAATATTTGACATAGCTTAAAAATTCTAATTTATATATATTTTTTAAATTAGATTAATTTATAACATAATGAAGATATTGTTATATTGTTTTATGCCCTCCCCCCATACTCTAAATATTTGACATATCTTAAAAAATTCTAATTCATATAAATATAAAACAAAAGTCCAGCTTGTTGTTTCTTTCATATTTACAAACTCGTATATGTATGTATGGTCCGGTCTCATACTACTGTACTAGTAGACATAACCAGGAAAAATAAAAGAAGCCCAACAAAGTGAAGAACGCAACTTTGTGGCTGTGATAACGAGATGACGTGTCATAAAACAACCAATCAAAACACTAGAGCATCAGCTTCACTCATCTAATCTCATGCCACGTGTCAATTTCGTATCCACCCCTTTACTTACACTTGTTGCCATTCTTCTGCTTCCTCCTCCTCCTCCACCAGAGCCTCTCTAAACCTCTCTCTCTCTTTCTGCTTCTTCTTCATCTGCTTCTTACCTTCAACGCATGTTTGTAATCTGTTGATCTCTTCCTTAAAATTCACCACCAATGGCTTCTTCTTCTTCTCCATCTTCCTCGTCTCTCCTCTTACCGAACATCAATTTCCATTCCACAATCACTCGTTCCGTTTCAATCCCCGGAATCTTCCTTCCTAGAAACCGTTTGAGATGCAGTCACACTCTCCCGCTCCGAATCAGAGCTTCCAAAGACGATAATGTCGCAGTGGAAGACCGAGAAAACGCGGTGATCAACGGAAACGGAAGTTTACGTGTAAACGGCAACGGAGCTGCGAGAACATCCATCAACGGAAACGCTCGTTTAAACGGTAACAGTAACGGAAGTTTGGTGAAGTACGTGAACGGAAGCGTGACGGAGGAAGTCTCGAAGAAGAGGGAAGAAGAAGTGAGGCAGAAGAGAGTAGAAGACATCGGTCAAGAGGATGCTTGGTTCAAGAACACTCAACAAAAACAACAAGTTGAGGTATGTATTCACATTAATAAAAAGTTACTTTTGTTTGGTTTACTAAAGTTTGTTCCTTTTCTAATGATTTCCATTACATGAAAAGGTGTCTGTTGCACCTGGTGGTCGATGGAGTAGGTTCAAGACTTACTCAACGATACAAAGAACATTGGAGATTTGGGGTTTTGTCCTAATGTTTGTTTTCAGGACATGGCTAAGTGGTCAGAAGTTTTCATACAAAGGTTACTGTTAGTGGTGTGTTTACTTGTATTTTTGTTATGTAAAAAGAACATTCTCATTTGCTTAGTTTCTGTACCTCAGGGGGAATGACTGAGGAGAAGAAGGTTTTGAGAAGGAAGGTTTTGGCTAAGTGGTTGAAGGAAAACATATTGAGATTAGGTCCTACTTTTATTAAAATTGGGCAACAGTTCTCTACCAGAGTCGACATTCTTCCTCAAGAATATGTTGATCAATTGTCTGAACTTCAGGTTTGATTTCTTTGTTTAATCCCATCTCTTTTGTGTTGCATTTTCAAGTCTTTTTTTGTTGTGTTTGCAGGATCAAGTTCCTCCTTTCTCTTCTGCTACGGCTTTATCAATTGTTGAAGAGGAGCTTGGAGCATCTGTTGATGACATATTCGACCGTTTTGATTATGAACCTATCGCTGCTGCTAGTCTTGGTAAAGTCCTTTGTGGTGGTAATCTTCTTTTAATGATGTTGTTGTCTGCAAGAAAGTGAGTAACAATAAGTGTTTGGTCTTGATATAAGTACAGGCCAAGTTCACCGTGCGAGATTGAAGGGTCAAGAGGTTGTCATTAAAGTACAGAGACCTGGTCTCAAGGATCTCTTTGATATCGACCTTAAAAACTTGAGGGTTAGTGTCTCTAGCGATGCTCGTTATATGGTTGGAAGCGTCCTTGTCTCATGGTTTGCTTCTTCTGAGTTATTGGCCTTTTTTTGTTATGCTTTTCGTGTAGGTGATTGCTGAGTATCTCCAGAAGGTGGATCCAAAATCAGATGGTGCAAAGAGAGATTGGGTTGCAATTTATGATGAATGTGCCAGTGTATTGTACCAGGTAACAGGATGCGGTCTTCATTAGGCTTAGTTGAATCTTCTTTATTTGCTTCAGTTTGAAGTGACCTCTAACTAGCAAGAACAATCAATGTGCTGTATTGTTTAGGAAATTGATTACACCAAGGAAGCAGCTAACTCGGAACTGTTTGCTAATAACTTCAAAAACTTAGAGTATGTTAAAGTTCCATCCATCTACTGGGAGTACACCACACCTCAGGTAGTATTTTGACCTATGATCATTATTACTTCATCATATACAAAGCCTTAAGCTCGAATGCAACACTTAATACATTATTCTATTTGCAGATCCTGACAATGGAGTATGTCCCTGGGATTAAAATCAACAAAATACAAGCCTTAGATCAGTTAGGCGTTGATCGAAAAAGGTTTGTGTTTTCGGAAGACATTGATATTTTTTTTCATTTCTTTTTGAAGCCAAAATAGTTTCCTTGTTGTTGATTTATAACTTGGCTGAATGCAGGCTAGGAAGATATGCTGTTGAATCTTATCTGGAGCAAATCTTGTCTCATGGATTCTTTCATGCCGACCCTGTAAGTCTCTTCTATCATTTTCTTTTCCCTAAAGTGTCAGTGACTCTTTGTTTGGTCTACCAATGCACAAAAAGACTACACTCTAATTTGTCTTTGTATCTCTCTGAAGCACCCTGGGAATATTGCGGTTGATGATGTCAACGGTGGACGGCTAATATTTTACGACTTTGGAATGATGGGAAGGTACTACAACAGGAATCTGTTACTATGGTGAAGAGATATGATATCCTTTTTATCATACTTGTTTGACTAATGATCCTGCACAATTGTTATATACATGTTTGTTACAGTATCAGCCCAAATATTAGAGAAGGTTTATTGGAGGCATTCTACGGTGTTTATGAGAAGGATCCAGATAAGGTATACTTTCTACTGTGTTCTCATTTTCAGTCTTCTACATCCATGCCGCCTTGTAAGACTTGAGCTCATACATACATATATATTTAACTTCCTCGTGGCAGGTTATTCAAGCAATGGTTCAAATGGGTGTGCTTGTACCTACTGGAGATTTGACATCGATCAGAAGAACAGCACTGTTTTTTCTCAACAGGTGATTTACTTGATCCTTGTACCTACCTTTATGTTGCATCCTTGTATTTGTGAGAGTGGTGTGCATTATAGACGCCAATAGTATTTTTCCGATGATATCAATTAGCTGGATTTTAACTACAGTTTCGAAGAGCGGCTTGCTGCACAAAGAAAGGAGAAAGAAGAACTAGCAGCAGCAGAAGAGCTTGGGTTCAAGAAGCCACTAAGCAAAGAGGAAAAGCAAGAGAAAAAGAAGCAAAGGTTAGCTGCAATCGGAGAAGACTTATTAGCCATTGCAGCTGATCAGCCTTTCCGGTTCCCAGCCACATTCACATTTGTTGTTAGAGCCTTTTCAGGTTTGTAAATGTCATTTGAATTTGTTTCGATCATCCTTTTCAGGTTACTTACTCTTTCTCTCTCTTTCTCTGTAGTATTGGATGGCATCGGCAAAGGTCTTGACCCACGGTTTGATATAACGGAGATTGCAAAACCGTGAGTATACACACACCACACACTATACTATATATTCTTATTAAGTTTTTGAAGAGTACTCATGTACTTTTGTTCTCCAGCTATGCTTTGGAATTGCTACGGTTCCGGGAAGCTGGAGTAGAAGTTGTAGTGAAGGTATAATGCAATGCTTATCTTTACTACATGTATGATCCTATTGCATAGCTTCATAATCATATTCAAACAAACAAACTATTGTAGGACCTGAGGAAGAGATGGGACAGACAATCACAAGCATTCTACAATCTATTTAGGCAAGCTGATAGAGTTGAAAAGCTAGCTGTAATCATCCAACGACTTGTAAGACACTAACAGATCCACCCACCGCAAGCTCCGTGAATTGTTATCTCCATCTAAAGAGTTCTACATTTCTATGGCTATTTCTGCAGGAGCAAGGTGATCTGAAGCTTAGAGTCCGAGCATTGGAGTCTGAGAGGGCATTTCAACGTGTAGCAGCTGTTCAAAAAACAGTAGGAAGTGTAAGTAAAACTTTTGCATTCTCATGTCGTTTTCTTACATCTTTAAGTTGGTTTCTGTTCCCTCTTTTGTATAACCCAATGTGTCTCTCAACAGGCTGTTGCTGCAGGAAGTTTGGTCAATCTCGCAACGATTTTGTATCTGAATTCTTTAAAAGTAAGTTGTAACTCATCAACCTTAGAGTCTCTTTTCTTAACCTTCAACCTCATTGTCTGCTCATTTTTCATCAACATTCTTTTGTTCCTTTTTATGTTTTCAGACACCAGCTACTATAGCATACACAGTATGTGCTTTCTTCAGCCTCCAAGTTCTAATCGGAGTTATAAAAGTCAAGAAGTTCGACCAACGTGAAAAACTGATCACTGGAACAGCTTAAAAAGAAAACTTGTTTGGTATGTTTAATGCTTCTTCAGCTCTTAGGTTTTATACTATTAGATTCAAATTTTCAACCTTTTTTTTTGTTTTAACTTGTACAGATGTAGTAAAGCTTCTTCTTAAAATCTCCATAAACCTTTTTGGTGTGCTTAGAAGCCAAAGATTTCTCCCATAAAGCTTTCCACAGGGGTAATGATAATTTCTGTGGTCTGCCATATAAAAATTCTTATTGAAGCTTTAGAGGCTAGAGATGGTAAAACTAGTGAACGAGACCAGTCTCTATATTTCCTCTCACTTTTTCTCTGAAAGTTTGGGCATTTTATCAACGGAGACACTTGTAATGGTTTGTAGAGATGTAGACATTAGGTGAACTCTTTCGTCCTAAAAATATATGTATATATAGACTACTCTTTGCATGTCTCAGTGTCTGCATTTCTCCGTATACAAACGTGTTAGACTGTTAGTGGTGTGGCAAAAAATACAGACAATCAAACCGAAATATATGATTTTCCAACCTTTAATAAACTTGAACCAAAAGCTCAAGAAAGCAAATGTAAACATTGGTAAAAGTCTAGATTGTCGTTGCTTCTTGACAAGGTTTTCAGTGACTAAATGTTGTTACATTTATGTGTCGTGTGTATTAACCAAATGCGTTCATTGATTGATTTGAATGGTACTACACAACACAGTTGAATAAGTTTGTAGGAGAAGAGAGTTGATATGTTTAAAACTTATAAACAAGGACGATGCGGAGCTGGACCAAATCGCAGATTTTTATTATTGATTAGTCTCTGTGTTCTAGTAAATGCTTTCCTCTTTTTTTTTTTAATTAATTGATGATTAGTCGTGCAAATGAGGCAGATTGGTACTCCTTAAGTTTAGGAAGCAATGATCCACTTTCCCCATTTACCTTCTGCTTAGGACTAATTAATCATGGTGATTATTAGTGCTGGGAAACAGGTTAGTGCTCGTAAAATTGTTCCCGTTGCGGGATTAATCATTTTTTATCTAAAAAGTTGACACGCCAAACCTGCAACAAGAATACTACATCCGCACCCGTTTCACTTAAGTTTACGAGTGATTTGCGAATAATATAAACAAGATAAATATCATAAGATCGATCTAAAAAAATTTTAATTACAAAAATATTATATAAAAAATAAAATTGATCAAAATATATTTTATTAAAGAGAAAAATGATAATTGTACTTCACTTTATAGATAAATTGTAAACAAATAAACTTTTTTTGAAAAATAAAAAATCGATTTTTTAATTAAAGTATTTTGCTCAAAATTTTAGTTTTTCAAAAACTTTTTTTTTAATATTTATTTTCTATTTTTTTTTTTTGAAATATTATATCTTTGAAATTTATTTAGAACTTCATAAATAGTATGATATCTCCATGAATTTGACTTTAGAAAAATCTTCCTACATATGCATGATATCTTCAAAAAAATCAAGTTTAGATATACTTTCTTAAATATATATAAGATATATTCATAAAATCTTAATAAAATCTTAATGATAAATATACTATATTCAAAAAATCTAGATATACATTGATAGATATGTACAATATCATTTCCAAATTTGTAAAGATAAAATTTAGATAGATATTGATAGATATGTACAATATAATTTCTAAATTTGAAAAGACATTGATAGATACATTTGTTTTTTTTTTTAAATTTAGTAAGATATCATACACATTCAGAAAGATCTTACAAAATTTAAATTTATGAAAATATTATATATATATTTATGAATGTATTTTTAAATATTTTTTTTTTATTTTTTTGAAAATTTCTGTTTTTTTTTTTAAATAGTGAATTTTTTGCTGATAAAATGTTTGAATATTTGTTTATATTATATATTTAATAAATATTTAATTAAAATTATAAATGAGGATGTAATTGTCATTTTATTCCCTGGTAAAACATATTTTGGAATTTTATTTTGAGAACAAAAACTAAAAAAAAATATTTAGGAGAAATGAATATAAATAATAATAAAATAATTATTTTATATATTTTTTTAAATAATATTTTTTATATTTTTGTAATTTTAATTGATTTTTATAAATAATTAATTATATATATTTTTAATTTTGTGGATTGGTAGATATCTATGAGTTAAATTCGATTAATCGGTATCTACCCAAAAAAACAAATTTAACTTGCAGTGATTAATGATTCTATGTATGTATTATAGTGACGTAAACAAAACAAGAATAGGAATGAAATATTTTTGGTTAAAAAAGGGAAAGAAATATTTTCTAAATCACTACGAAAGAGGAAGGTGGGAAAAGTGGGGATTGTGCCCCAAAATTTCAAATTCGTTTTTTTTTTAAATGTTAAAAAAACGAAAAAAAAACTTAGAGCTACTTTCTTAAATTCCCGCTCGCAAAGTCGCAAGTGGCATTTCATCTTCTCTCACCTCACTCCTTTCGTCTCCCTCTCTCCCTTCAGATTTCTCCGGCTCTAATCATGGCTCCAAAGCGTAAGATTCCTTCCACCGAGGTTGAGATCTCCGTTTCCACCTCTACTAGTGCGAAGAGAAGTCCCAAAGCGCCGAGGTTCCAAGTTGCTTTTACGGTTGCAGTGGAGCCGATACGTTCCCGGTCTAAGGCCAAGGTAGAGGTGGTGGATGACTCCGAGAAGGATCCGTCGTGGATTTTAGATGAGCCGATTGCTGATTCGGAGGCTAGGAGTAACTGGCCCGAGAGGTATCAAGTAGTTCAGGTATACTCAGATCTAAACGACTCCCTCTTTTTTTTAAAACGATTAAACTTCTGAAATTGATGAAAATTCATATGTTCTGCAGAAGAAGGAAGTTGTAGTTCTGCCGAAGAAGAAAAACAAAAAGTAAGTTCGTTGCGTATAGTTGCTGCTCAGATAGAGATATCTATGTCAATTCATATCTTAACTCCGTTTAATTCCTTAGGTATGTTGAGGAAGAGGAGATTATCCGTGCGCGACGCCATTTTCGCCGAGCTATCCTTGATGAATCCATCACATACAATCTCAACGATGATGCTCATGTTGAGGTGATTATATATCTAAACAACTACAATAATCTGTCTTCTTAAAAAATGTTAAATCAATCATTATCTCTTCATTCATGATACATGTCTTCTCTCTCTGTAACAACTTGATTATGCATTGGCTGAACATCTTTCACTTATCTATTAAAGATTATCATCTTTTTTGCTATGCCTTTTGATTGTAGAAGTAGATACTTTACCATACATAACTGTTGTTGTCTCTTTTTTTTATTCAGGCTGGTGAGGGGGAAAAGCCTTACATTTGCAAGATCGTTGAGATCTTTGAGGGATCTGATGGCAAAATGTACTTTACTGCTCAATGGTTTTACCGTGCCTGTGATACTGTAAGCATTATAATCTATTCTTCTTTAGCCTTTCTTTTATATATGCTTAATTGTCTGACGCTTTGTCGTTTTTTCTTAACTTCCAGGTTATCCAAAAACACGATGATCTGATCGATGACAAACGTGTTTTTATCTCGGACATCAAAGATACGAACTCAATGGACGTTCTTCTCGAGAAATTGAAAATTCTGATGACCCCATTAACTGTACGTTCTTATTTAACAGTGTATAGCCTGTTGTCATTTTTCTCCATTTATTTTATTAACATTACTTTCTTTTCTGATGCTAGGAAAATAATGAAGTGACTGAAAGCTGCGATTACTATTGCAACATGTACTATCGCCTGCCTTTTTCAACACTTGAAGCTTTGCAACCAAGTCAGTGTATTACGCCTAATCAAAGAACGGATGCCACACTGCTAGACTTGTATTGTGGGTGTGGAGCCATGTCAACTGGCTTATGCATGGGAGCTCAGCTGTCAGGACTGAAACTTGTCACGGTGAGGCAATTTTTCATGCTATTATAATGATTTAATAACTGATCATTGTTGTAATTAGCATCTATTTAATGTTTAACCTTTGTTTTGTTGTTTTTTTTTTTTTGATTTTTCAAGAAATGGGCTGTTGATACGAACAAGTATGCTGTGCAAAGCATAAAGTATAACCACCCGGAAACAGAAGTAAGTTTTTTTAGTATTTCTCTGTTATTGTCTTCTTTTTTTGCCAGTTTGCCTTTGTATTCTGTGTTAATGTTCAGTTGTGAATTCGCTGTTTAGGTGAGAAACGAGTCTGCAGAAGATTTTCTGTTTCTGCTAAAGGAGTGGGAGAAATTATGCATTCATTTCTCTTTGATTGAATGTGCGGATTCAGAAAAATACAAAAACCTTTACGGGATGTCCGTTGTGGAAGAGGTTGAAGATGGCAGCGATGAGAGTGATGTCGAAGATGGTGGAGAGGTTTTCGAAGTTGAAAAGGTTGTTGGTATTAAGAAAGAGGAAGAAGGTGGACTCCATCTGAAGGTATTGTTTGTTAAAAGTTTCAAATTTTATCGTCTGATATAACCTCACAATCAAAATCTTCTTTGTTGTTTTGGTTTATAATAGGTCCAGTGGAAGAATTATGGGCCTTCCCATGACACATGGGAACCTATTGAAGCTCTTAGGTGAGAAAAACATGGTAACTTGTAGCAAATGTTTGCAGTAAAATGATAAACGTCATCAATGGGTTTCTAACGTCTCTGAATTTGTTGTGAACAGCAATTGCCGTGAGAAAATAAAGGACTTCGTTGTGCATGGATATAAAACAGGCATCATTCCATTACCAGTAAGTAACTAATTTTCTGCCAATATCCTGGAATTTGTTCAAAGGTCAGAGTGGTCAGAGAAGTACTAACTTTATCTAAATCTTATTTATATTTTTCGGCTAATTTGTTTGACACTTATGCCTAATTAATTCAGGGAGGTGTTGATGTTGTTTGTGGAGGTCCTCCATGCCAAGGGATTAGCGGTTTCAACAGATACCGAAACAAAGAAGATCCGCTAGATGATAATAAGAACAAGCAGCTTCTTGAATTCATGAAAATTGTAGAATTTCTGAAGCCGAAGTATGTTCTGATGGAGAATGTGGTGGATATGCTTAAGTTTGTTGATGGCTTTCTTGCGCGCTATGCTGTGGGAAGACTTGTCCAAATGAATTATCAGACAAGAATGGGAATGATGGCGGCAGGGTCGTATGGCCTTGCTCAGTT